>JBBPQU010000364.1:0-23292 GCA_038092655.1 Boletus sensibilis | reverse complement strand
CGATCTCAAGCCAAAGTCACAAAGTTGCCCCACAGGCTTCGCTTGTAACTCAAGTAAGTTGCATGTCTAGCTCTTCCAGCTGGACACCCACCATGCCTCAGAAGACCAGCTCAATCTAATGCCAATATTGCTTATTCCAACGACAATGTCTATGATATCAACCATCCAATGGGTTTCAACCAAGGCAATGATGACAACGAGCTGCAGATGGATCCTGGGGTGTCGTCCCTCTCAATATAACACCCTGTTCCTTTCTCTTTGCTACTTTGCTGACCATATGAAAGAAAAACTCCGCCAACCAATTGATAAAGACAACAATAAGGAAGAAGAGGTAGACAGGATGCTAGAAGGTGATCACAATCCAAGGCAGGTCAGCGATGGTGATGATCACCAAAAGCTCTCTCAATCTACTAGCCAGGATGGTGATAAAGAGGAGATAGATGAGCTGAATGACAGCGATGGCAGAGTGAGTGGGTTGGGGAACCATGAGTCATGTCTTTGGCATATGACAATTGGGTGAGCCATCAGGCCTTAACTCTATCTTTTTTTCATCATTCTGCAGGGATATGATTCCACATGTCATGACAATTGAAAGCAACAAGGAGGAGGTGGAAGTGATGGCAACCAAGTCAGAGAGATAGGTGAAGAGTTACACTCTCATATTGTTCTGCATATCAGGCAAGCCTGGCCCTCAGTTTACATTCCAACCTTGAATATTTCATAGAAGACCAGCCCCCCAGCCTACCGAACATATCAAGGATGGGGTGGTGGTGGTTGAGCACAGGCCTTGTCCTCAATGAAGAAAATTCACGTAAGCCACATCCCTCTTCCACAACATTTCTTTTCTAAAAAAAACCATGTTACAGTTTATTATTTCTTCCTGAAAATATCCCAAGCAATGATGATGTCACATTGCAAGGCAGCAGGGATGGTGATGAGTCACACTGTCCACTGTTTATATGCTTGTAAGCACACATTTGCCCTGCCCATGCATACAACCACTAACTCTTTGTAGAACTATTCCAAAGGGTTTCAAGCCAGCTTGCAGCATGAATGGGCTGAAAAGTGAGGGTGATGATGCTGGGCCCAGCACCGCTACAAAGGAGTCATGTCAAAACAACCTCGTCACAGGCATTCTCGGCATACAAGTTGACACCAAAGCTCCCACAGTCAAGTAATCTAGTGGCCAACTCACCATGCTTCCTTTCTTGTCCAAGTGTAACATAAAACATCACATATGCAACTTCCTCAAAAGGAATGCCCACTACATCTCTATCATGGCGACACTTCCAGAAGCCATCCCACCCAGTCCACAGGTCCTCTTCTTGGATGGAGATATTGACAAACACAAGCTCTTCAGTATCACTCAAGAGGCTTTGTCATGAGACAAGGTCATTGTTGTCCATGGTCATGCTGACACCCATGGCTTCTAGTTCACCGTCAATGATCTCAACAATCATGTCTCTGTCATACCCCATAGAGTGTTATAGGTTCATGGTAGGCCCATTCCTTTAACCATTTTCTCACACTCTCAACAGCTCATTTAGACATGGCTCTGTGGGTTAAGAAATTCTCCACACCATGTCAACACAACCATCCAAGGGTTTATGGACAACATCACCAACACCAGGGTGTCCAGGATGGCATTGGTGTTCCCTCTCCCCCAACACAACCCTCCCTGGCCATTTGAGTACATCCTTAGCCTTTGTCTGTGACTCATACAGCCCCAGGAAACTCAATGATGGGCTGTTCTTCAGCTGGGTGCAGATACAAACCCATGCCACGGTCCATGGGACAAGCATTCTAGTGGATGTGTGGACTGTTCACTCATGGGCAGTTGCTCATCTGATTGGCATAATAACCTATTCACATCATGATGCCAAGGGTGCAGCCATGTTTGCAACCGTGCAATCTGGCCTCAAGAATTGGATGGTAATGGATGTGAAAGGCATCCAAAGACATGCCCTGCCTGATTTCTTCACAGAAATCAGCACTGACAACCCCTCTCCCTTGGAGTGCATGGATCACTTAAAGGTGGAGATGATCCATCTTCATCCCGGAGACCTCCTGTAAGCCAGGCCTTTTTTTCAAAACCCCTCATCTAATGCATTTATAGGATAATACCCCCAGGAAAGCATTATGTGGTGTTTATGCTGGTGGCTGGCTGTTCTTGGGGTGGCCATTTCTTCAACCTTGACACCATGCATTCATCAGCAAAACCTATTTGACTCTATAGTGCTTTATAGATGCTGGATATTTCATATAGCTATCATAGTGCTATATAGGATCTATAGCTGGCATAGCTGAAATAGTGCTATATAAGCTTCTTGTATGAACTACATAGCTGGTATAGCACTATATAAACTAGATAAATTTTATCATGACATGATATAAATACAGATAGTATGAAATCTATTCCTTATATATGACTTTGGTATTAAAACAACTGGTAGTAGTACCAATATACTACTACCACAAAGTTTGATAGGCATACTTGCTAGACCAATTGTTTAAATAGAACTTACTACACTTATCCAATACATTGTCTGAAGTCCAGTCTTTGGGTATATCACCAGAACCAAATGCTAGAATGAGCTGACAAGATTGTCTAATGGAAGTCAAGGAAACAATTTGACCAAAGGAACTTCCCTGACCAGCCTAACTGGAAGACTTTATGATCTTGGTGATCAAATACATTTTATGATAATCTTTAGCTGTGGGCTTGAGTTTTGCAAACCATTCCATATAGGCTAGAGGTTCCTTGGGCCATTGGGTAGGTGATGGAATGATGCCATATAGGGTACTAGGCAATTTGAAGATCACTCTAAATCTCCCCACTCTAGCTCCTAATTTGCATTGGCAAAAAAATTCAATCACAGTTGTATAACTAAATTTTCAACATACCTTGCAAACCTGTGGACTCATAGTCTTCTGATTGCATGACCACCACAGTATCAAACTGATCAGGTTTTCCCCTAGAGGGAGGAACTGCCTTGACCCGGTCTTTCTCTTTTTCCTCTTCATCAGCATCATTTTCAAGAGGTTCTAAGGTGAACTTGAAGCCATGAAAGACATCCACAGCATCAAAAGGTAGAGTGGCCTGTGCCAGATTCTGTTTATGAATGGAATTCTCTGCCAATCCATTGAGATATTCTTGAAGATGTTGAATAAATCCAGGACAGTTGTGAGACAGAGTGATATCTGCAAGAGGATGATAGCAGCAATGGGGAACCTTTCAAAGGAAGATTTGACTAGAACCAGGATCCAAGTTACCAGATTCACCAGCTCCATCAGCTTTATCAGCTCTGATATCTTTTTCTGATTGTTGATCCTCAACATCAGAGTCAA
This sequence comes from Boletus sensibilis, assembly GCA_038092655.1. Taxonomy (NCBI): domain Eukaryota; kingdom Fungi; phylum Basidiomycota; class Agaricomycetes; order Boletales; family Boletaceae; genus Boletus; species Boletus sensibilis. The sequence continues at coordinate 19,944 of JBBPQU010000364.1, read as the reverse complement.
GGAGAGTGTGTGACTCTAACTTGAAGTCAGCCAAGTATGTTTGAAAAATGAAAACCTTTTCCCTTCTCTCCAGCCACTTGACCATTTGGGGCTTCTCATTTCTTTGATTAGAGGCTCTCCAACCCTCTTTGCAAAAGTCTATGTGAAACCTCTCAAACATCTCAGTATTGTAGTTGTCTGTTGTGCCAAAGTATCAAATAGATTGGATATAGTGTTGAAGAGAATGGATTTTGGAAATGTCAAGATCTTCTCAGATACCAAGATTGATGATGACATTTTTGTGCTGGTAAAAAGAGTCCAGTGCATCCTGCATGTAGCCAAGAGTAGTGTCATTGTGAGAAGGATACTGAGCCAGATAGATGAAGTTCAAAAGGGCCCAAAAAGCAAGCATAACACCTCTTGGTACCTTGCCAATCAAGCATCCAAGAAGAATGCATGCCATATGTTTATGCTTTTTCCCCCCTATCTGACCTAGCTTTGACCAACCATTGTGGAAATGACGGACACCATAACAAGGGGGTAATGAGCAGATGCAATGGTCAAGTTCATGCTCATTCATGAGATCCTGGCACCAAGATATGATATGTTTGAAAATGCCTTGGTAGAGTTGATGTAGTATGTTAGGAGTAATAGACTGGTGGATGTCTGTGTGAGGGAAATCTTCCTAGAATGGTCAGGGCACTGAGCCAGAGACATTTTTGCCCATACAAAAGTTTTGAAATTGATTTGAGGATGATGTAGAGGCGGAGGTGTTTCAGATAACAGATAGGGTCCAGTCTTGAGTTTTAAGATCCCTTGGGGTACCTTCAGCGAGGCTGTCAGCAGAACACTTGCATTTAGGACATGTCCCATATTTTGTGCATGTGACAAGGTACTGATCTGGGTAGTCTGCCACATAGCAAGATAGGATAGGGAAAACGAGCCTGACTTTTCTATCCCCTCTGGTGATCTCCACTCCTTTCTTGCCAGCTTCCTTCAAAGGATCTAAAATGATTTGCATAGACTCATGAAAAAGACGCTGAGCATGAGAGCTCATTTCTCATTGAGAGAGCTCATCACTGATGATCTTGTCCACTGAAAAATATGCAATGAGCATACACGCATGTTGTGAGAGCCTCCATCACAGTGCCTAAGGAATGTTTCCCAAGGTGAGATAGACAGGATAGGCTGATTTTGAATCCGAAAACTGAGTGAGTTGAGTATTATCTGTTGCAATGATCACTGGCACTACACTAGCACCGGTTGGCAGGTGGCCTGATGGTGTCAAATCAGAATAGGACTCATTGTCTTACAGTTACTATATCCTTACTTGCACGGCATGCCACCACTTTCCTGTCCACATCTCATTGTAAATGCAACTCTCCTTCTTCCCATTGGTGAAGATCTTTGATGGTGCATACACAATATCTTCAGCATGTGCAGGATTGCCAAGTAGGGACTGGATGGCTTCGATCAGATTGCAATATTGATATTAGGTCCATTACCTCCTATGTTTCCCTATTTTCTAATTATCTTTGCAATTTTTTCCGGAGGCAGCAGAAATATTTCCCACAATTATTGATATAAATTACCATTCTGCATTAAAATACTCATATCTCTGCATCCAATGGGCCAAATAATATATGGCTGGGGTCTTTAGACAGCCAGGAGCGTGCACTACAACCTGGGTCACCAGGACAAAGCATGAATCAATCAGTCTTGAACAGAATAAGACTGGTTTTGGTCCGGTTTTTTTTGATATTTCCAAATTGGGCAACCAGTTTTGGTCTGGTCTTTTCCAAATGAGGCAAAAGACTGGATCAGACCGGACTTTTAAACACTATCCATCTGTGTCCATGTCCATTTCTGAGTCCAAAGTCTAAGTTTGAATAAAAAAAGTGAGTGATACAAATATAATGGTATAATGGCAGAACCGGATATGCGAGTATCTGACTTGACTTGTTTTCTTCATGCAGCTTTCATGTCTGCTCCTTCAGATTGCCCTGTAGACATTGTTCTTTTTAGAATGGTAATAGATAAATATAGAATAAACAAGCACTGTGTCTCAGTGTACAGAAGAAGTCTGAATGGATACAGGAATGGCAGACACATTGTGAGACATGGAATGAAACTGAAAGGGACGGACTGTTTGTTTCTTTTCGATAGTGTTTCTGTATAGTACAATAGTAATCTGTAGACATTTTTAGTGACAGTTTTTATGCTTTCTTTGGATATTCTGTAGAATGAACAGAAGGGATCACCAGACTAATTCCAGGGTAAGACAGATAGTAGTGAAAGGTGAGGCAGATCCTTGGATCTATATTGACAGTGGTCATCCATAGTTGGTGGGGTATGGATTGTCATAGTATGGATCATACTCATATTTGGAACCTTCTTCATCATCAGTGTTTCTCAGGAATGGACTATATGACCAATATCTGTCATTTCAGATAGGCAGAATTGCGGGAGAACAAAAGGAGGAAAGCAGGAAAGCAGTGGAAGAAGGTGATGGCGTGCTTTTGACAGAAAGGATACTATCAGTAATGTGGTCCGACAGATCAGAAGGTAGCATAAAATGTTTGGACAAGAAGGTAGGGAGGTCGGAAACCTCAGTGAATGGAAAAGGTGATTGGTCTGAATCATTGCTGGATATCTCTGCAGAACCAGGGACTGCATGGATATCCTCCTCGAGAGGATCCATGCCAGAGTGGACTAGCTCAATCATGAACAGATAAGTAATGTGATGAATCAGATCATAATGCAATGGAGGGCAGGTTGAAGAAGGAAGAGAGGTAACGACAGCAATGGCACAATGCAACAATGGCACATGTGGATTGGATAATGATTGGAATAGAATAGATGAAACGGTGGGTTGAAGAAATGGATAGCAAGAAGTGAAAGTAGTTCATCCAGACTGAATGGACTGCAACACCATCATATCAGGACTGCAAGTGTCTGGCAAAAGGAGTATTATAGCTATTGTCATCATTATCATCTTTGGATGCACTGACAGTTAGCACGTGGATCAACAGACTTGGCTAGATAACAAGTTTGCATCAGATTCAGCGGGTGGAATGTTATGACAATGCAGTGAAGAGACTGATCCAGTCTGTGGTGACATGGATCTGGGTAATGTCGAGCTGCAGACAGAATGTCCCTGACTGTTGGAGGTGGTGTGTTTGGTGAGATGGATGGTGTCAGAGGTCGGGATACTTCACAAATCATGGCTTGTCTCGATTGCTCGGCTACCTTGTCTGCTTGGTATTGTTTCCCAGCCTGAGCAAGGAACAGTTGGAAGTCTGTATCTGTTAGTGATGGCTCCAAGCCACATTCCAAGTCCAAATCTGTGAGTGATGGTTCTGAGTCGCTATCTGTGTCATCAATGGATGTCATGAAGACCAATGGATCAATTTCTAAACTGGCATCAGTGTTCAGGAAGGATACTGTGAATAATCTGGCAGTGAAATGCAGTGGTGTAACCATTGGTATATGTAGCAACTGCTTTATTAGAGCTTTCCAATGCAATCCAGTCCAAAATATCACAAAGACAACTGAATCCAAAAGGGCATGGAATGCGTCCTCTGTCTGGGAGATACACTTGACCGTCCATGCCTATGCTAGCCTTGCCGGTCTGTAGGTACTCTGCCACTGAAGAACAGTTCTCTGTATGGTGACTGGCACCATTGCAGAACAGTCATGTCCAGGTCTGGATAAACATGGGCTCTTGCTTGATGACAATTGGTGGTGTGGCAGGTGATGCTACAGAATGATGATGTGATAAATCATGAGTACACTGCAACAATGAAGAAGAAAGTGCAGTACTCCAAAGTCCGGATCCAGTTATTAGAAACTTAGCCAAGTTGAGGGTATCTGACATTGGGTACAGATCCTCCAGGTGGTGGTATGGCTTTAGGATGGTTAGTCAGAGTCAGACTCATTGTTCAAGGTCGTCCAGAAGTTCAAAGAGAAAGAAAGTGTCCTGGTCTAACTTGGATAGCTTCCTGGCTGCAATGAGGATAGTGGCAATGATCTGGCACTTGCAATGGTAGTCTCCTAGCTCCTCTTGGCTATGCATGGGTGATGATCGGAATTCTTCTGTGAGGTATAGTAGGTCAGCGCAGCAATATTGGGCACTTCACTGGCATTTGGGATATTGTTTAACAACGGCATCAATGAACACATCCCAATCTGGCAGATTGGCAGTTGCTTCATCTAATAATTCCCAAAGTTCAACCTCATCTAGGTCGGCATACTGGATGGCATACTTGATTTTGGTGGCATCATCAAGTTCAGCATTGGTTCCAAGGATTTCTACATCCTCTAGAAACTGTGGTAGTAATGCTGGGGTTCAGCCAGTGAACTTTGGTGCTTTGTTGGAACCATAGATTGGCATTGAAGTAGGCATGGTAAGCAAATGGCTGGACTGAGTGGCAGAGGGTATAGGGTAGGTGATGATATTGACGATGACAATATCCAAACCAATGGAGGCACTATAGTGATGTAGGGGTTAATGATTCTAGCTTCAGATGGACTAAGGATAGATGAAGGAAAGTTTTCTTTGTGTTGTAGAAAACTCACATTCCCTAGCTTTGTATTCACCACATTATCACTCCCAGACATTTCCTTTTCATCCATAATATCCTCGACAATCTCTTTGCACCTTTCTGCACTTCCATCCACCTTATCCAACCTTTTCCGCTTGTCTGGATATCTTATCTGCTTTCCAGAAGGTCTAAATCTGTCTATTCCTTTTGTAGGTTTCCATGTCTGTTGTCCTGAAGATGTTGTCCATGTTTGCTAAGACCCGCCAGTAAGTGTTCACTTTCTCAGATATCAGTTTCACTTGTTTCCTTAATTTCGGATACTTCAGATTAGCCATACTACGAGTCCAGATCTCTTCCCTCTTTACTCTTCTGACTTCGTTTCCCTTATCCCTTTGTTTCATTCTCTTTTCTGTTGCTATGGACTTGTTTCAGAGTCAAGTTACACTTAGTTTACCTTGGTAAAACTCTGTCTCCTGGTTGTCATGAAGTCTTGGGTATGCCCAGACTATAAAAGGTTGTACTTAGCCTTCAGAAAATTCATCTTTCGCTCCATTGGATTGATCAACAATGTTTCCCAAGTCCTTCGTCATTGTCCAACACTTTCCACTTGTCTATCCTACCATTCTATGCTATTGTGTGTCCATTCCACTACATTTTTCATCTGCATTTTCTGCCCTATATTCCAGAAACCATCCGGAAATATTGTTTCTTCTTTGGAAAGGTTTGGTGAGCTTGAGCTATATCCTTCTGCGTGTCTTCTCTTCTCTGGAATCCCTTTAGGGTCAAACATATCACATCCATCAATTTCTTTTGCTACTGACTGGATTGGATTTATTCATATCAAGGTTCAGAGTGTTCTTTACCTGAATGTCATACAGGTCTAGAGCTGGGACCTCACAATTCGGACAGTGACAGGCTAAACAAGAAATGAAGGCATCTGGATGTGGTCAGAGGCTTTGTTGAGTGTGATTAGCACACACTGTGTCAATGGAAATGAAGCCACTGCTTCTTCGGGTTCTGAAGCTGTGTCTATGAAGTTTTCAAATGAAAAAAAAAAAAAAAAAATTGGATATAAGTACAATGTTGCCTGAATACTTCTGAGAATCCCTTGTGGTGGGCTCCAGTTGTAGAACAACTAAAAGGTTCGGAGGACTGGGGAAACAGTCCTGAACTTGCAGGAATAGTGAAGGGACGCAAGTATCATCCAAAGAGATTCTACTACAAAGAGAAGTGTTAGCAGGAGATGTGCCTGAAGGTACAAACCCAAAAGAAAGTGAATCTGAAGGTATTTCCCGATTGAAATAAGATTGGTCCAGTCAGTCCGGAATGGGATGAGCAGGAGTCTGAGGGAGAAAGGAATGGGACAGGAAGTAAAAACAACAGTAGTTCTTGAGCGGAGGCTCATGATGACTGGTTGATGAGGCAATAGACAGAGTTGAGAAACCAACATGAAGGTAACTAAATCCCAAATATTCCTAAGTTACAGGCTTTATAGTCTGTACTACTCTGGAATGACAGGAAGTGAGGTACATAGTGTACAGGATATATCAAGGGTATTGGAAATGAAGGGTAATGTAGGAATGCTGTCTAAATGGTCTAATGAGACAATTTAGATGCAGTAGGAACAGATATGATGAAGACGGAGTAAAAAGGAAAAGATCTGGACTGACCTGGACTTACTTTGGACTTGGACAGACTTACTGGATGGACAGATGGCCAGATAGGGATTTCAGAATGTAGTCAGACCACAATGGACTGGCTATGAACAGGAAAGGTGTGGTGTGGAATATGGGGGAATGGACATCTATAACCATAGGAATCATATGATCTCTACAGCATTCCCACTGAGTTTGGAAATGAACTGCTTTCTTGTACTAGTCCTCAATGATGGAGGGAATGGTATTCATGCCCATGATTTGGCACATGAGGGAAGAGGGGATTCCAGTGGAGAAGTATCAGATGAGGACATTAGGGTCAGAGATATTGGTGATGGCGATATGGTGTTGGAATTGAGAGATATACTTGATGAGGGGGGAATTGTAGGTGTTGCTCTTCTTTTGGACAATGCCAGTGGTGGAAAGCCAGGTAACGGTGTTTCCAATGGTATCATGATATTTGAATGCAGTTTCAAACTTGGTGATAAATGTGGTGAAGGTGCCAGTGGAGATGGTCATTCTGGAGATGGCAGATTGGTGGAAGGTGGATGCCCAGGTAAGGGCAGACCCTTGAGTCATATATGAAAGGGTGAAAGCAACCTTCTTCACATTATTATTATAGGTGTCCTCATTGATTGTGAGGTAGAAGTGGACTGAGTCCAGCCAAGGTATGGTGTTCTTATAGGATCCATCATATGCTTTGGGAGCACCAATGCAGAGTTCAGTAGGTTGAGACATAACCAGAGAGGGTGATCTGGAAGGGAAGAGAGATGGGAATTGGAAGGAGGGGTGACGAATGACTGGAGTGGGAGAGGAAGGAGTGGGTGACCTTGGTATGGATAGCAAGGTGGAGAGCTGGTGGAAGGAACTAGTAGTCTCATGTTGTTCTTCCTGAGAGGGAAGCATAAGATCAGGGATGAAGAGGTCTTCCTTTTCTTCAACCTTAGAGGTGGATGCCTCAAAGGGGGAGTCAATGGATGTGGGGATTTGAGCAAGGCCCCAATGGGGGTCTAGTTGCAGAGGAATGGCTGTGGGTGGTGGAGGCTTATCATGGTGGTACCCTCTTCAAGAGAGCTTAAATTTTTTGTTATGCTTGACCCGGAAGTGGCCAAGCAAAACTCAGTAAAAGCAAGAATGAAGGAGTTGACTCAATGAAGGAGTCCAAGATGACTTCCACAAGGGACTTCCAAGTGGTGGTGATGACCAACAAGTACTTGCTTGAAGGCAGAGACTTCCTTAGCAGTCAGCTAAGGTGGACAAGGATACGAAGGTAACGACTCAAGTAAGAGCTGGAGCTTAGAAAGGGAGGAGTGAGTAAGAGGAGGAGACAACAATATTTATAGGTGAGATCTGAGTAGGTCTAAGATAAGAGACATCAATATAGGGAGTCAGGTGTATATACATAGCTTAGAGCCTGGGAAGATTCAAGATATAAAAGTGAAGTTACACATCACAATGGAAACCCATGGAAGGGGATGGAATAATGGTCATGTGTCATGATACATAAGTGTAGAACATAAAGGAAATTGATGGATGGATACTGACATGTCATATAAATAAGTGAAGGATGAGTTAATTAAAAAAGAAAAGAAAGTGTTGTATGGGGCTCAAATAGTAGATGCTAGAGTTTGGTGAGATGTACATGTAGGAAAAGAGAAAAGAGTACACATAAAGGAGAACAATCATAACAAATCCCATCATGACTCGCTTCTGGCTCTCACCCTGGCCCCATCCTGGCCCCTTCTCTGGCCATCACCCTCACCATTGTTATCATTGTCACCATTGCCATTGCTGCCTTGGCCTCATCTTCCTGTTGAAGACAGGCATAACACAGTTCACTTGGTACTTACCTGCAGTGGTTGATTGCTAACTGAGATCATGCTTGTTGTGAATCAAGAGTATTATTCAAACTCAGAGGGCTGAGTTCTAATATGTAGTGTCTAGTGACGTGTGAACTATCTACTAGTTATGGTATACTACAGTACTGTTCAACACTCCCCCTTGCTCAGTGTGTCATCTACACACAAGCATAAGAGTGGTAGTGTACATTGCTCAACTAGTTCCAGCTAGTGGCATGTTTGAACACAAGACTGATTTGAGATCTACAATGCTCAAATTTGACATATCTGAGGTTCTTAGTGAACATATCAGTGGGATTGTCAGTTCCTTCAATATAGAAAATCTCTATATGCTGATCAATAATAGCATCTTGTACAAAATGAAAACAAATGGGAATATGTTTTGTGCAATGTTCAGTAACAGGATTGTTAGCCATAAAAATGGAACCTTGATTGTCACCACAAATAGGAATTGGTTGTAAATTGAAACCTAATTTGCCAAACATTTGTTTGATCCAAAGCACTTGGTGAGAACAATCGCTCAAGGCCATATATTCAGCTTCTGTAGAAGAGAGAGCTGTGGTTTTCTGGAGGTGTGAGTTCTAGAGGAATATTGCATTCACCAATTTAATATAAAATCCCATTTGGAAGTGGCGAGTATCAGGATCTGCACCCCAATCTGAGTTTGTGCAGACAGTTAAGCTGGTTTCTGATGATCCATCGAAGACAAGTGAGTATCCACAGTACCAATGAGGTAATGACAAATATAAAGAGCCTTATCTAAGTGCTCTTGGGATGGGTTGGCCACCATTTGAGCCATTTGTGTGACAGCGTAAGCTATGTCTGGGCGAGTACCAAGCATCAAATACATTAATGAGCTGATCACTGTCTGGAATCACATCTGAAGTTCTGGTTTGACAGGGGCTACATTTTTCTCAGGTTGATAGCCTTGAGGTAAGGGTGTACAAGCAGGCCTTGAATTGATCATGCTGCACTGTTCAAGTACTTTTTCGAGGTATTCGTGCTGATTGATTAACAATTGGTAACCATCTCAATGGATATTCATCTGGAGGAATTCATGAGCATCTTTGAGATTGTGGCATTCCCACCTTTTCATAAAGGCAGTCTTTAGTTTTTCAACTAGGGCCTTTGAGGGTCCGCAGAATAAGGTATTGTCAACATATATAATCACGAGAATAAATTATTTGCCTTTCTTGTATATAAAGAGGCTGGTGTCTGTTTTGAGACACTTAAAGCCAAGTTCTTTCATAGACTCATTTAGAGCCTTCCACCAAGCTAATCCTGCTTGTTTAAGCCCATATAGGACATGGAGTGAGTGAGCGACAACAGGAGATCCAATTGGGATGAAATAATTTTGGCAGCAAATAATCCTGAAGATCCCACAATTGATCTGGGCTTGGTTAATGAACTAGTTTTCTTCTTCCTAGTTGTTGTACTTGAAGAGTTATGCATGGATGATGGCATTAACATGGACATGGTGTGGTGATTTTGGAGGAGGTTTCTAAAAATGACTGTTGTGTCACTTAGTGTCAGTGACATGGTCGAGATAGAGGTCTTTCAACTGGTTGAGGAATTCATGGAAGATGAGGGTCCATTTGACCCAGTCGATGGTGGAGTTGACTTTCTTTAGCCAAGGAGGTCCAAGGATGATGTTGTCTCATTCCAGAGACATGATATGGAAGAGTATCTTTTGGGCAATTCCTTTAATATTCAGGAACAAAGTGGTGGTATAACAGATAGTTCTGTTTTTGTTGTATGAGTCATCAGTGCTTCAGGCATGGACAGTGGTAGTGAGCTTCTGGGTTGGAAGGCAGTTCTTCTGGATGAAGTCATAGTCAATGCAGGAGATATCTGCACCACTATCAATGAGGGCATGAGTGTCAATGGCTTTCAAGTTGTGCAAGGGTACTGTTAAAACCGGTTCAACTCCGGTTGTGAACTCCGGAACTCCAGAGTTAAGTCGTGGGTGGTTGGGACTTGGCTTCACCATATGTGATGCGCCCTTGTCCAAGTCCTATCCCAGATTTTGGAGATAACGGGGTGGAGTGTGGAAGAGGCTAAAGGTCGTCAACAACCTAGAGCCAAGGTTGAGGGTGGTCAGAGAGTGAGTCATCAAGACTCAAGTCAGAGGGTCAGAGCAAGAGGAGTTGAGTCTAAAATGATATTCAAACTAAAGTTACAAGCCCTATTGGTATGACTTTATATACAGAGGAGAAACGGGAGGTGGAGTAGTAAGTCCAGAAGTACAAGTATTTTCTGGGGAGGAGTATTTTCTAGGATATGTAACAAGACAGAGACAGATGGTCAATGGGTCAATGGGTAACTACTGTAAGTCAGGAAGGACAGGGGTAACAGGATGCAGGGTAGATGGGGTAACAAAGAGATTGGAAATAGGTCTTTACAAGGTTAATGAAAACAGAGATGGAACTCTAGGATAACGGAGATATGATAAAGGGGAAACGGACCTGGAGTTGGTGAGTATGAGGCCAGAGATGTGTGGACTTGGACTTGTCAATTTTCGGGATATGACAGTATCCCCCACTTAGGCCTGAACCCCTGAAGGCCATTAGTGACAATGTGGAGTTTTGTGAAAATCGGAGTCAGAAAATTTGTGGGTCGGAGGCAAGGTCTATAAAAGCCATCCTGTCCTACTGGTGCTTCTTTCAACAACAATGATCATGTCTGACATCAATGACATCAAGAACTGGTCCAATGCTTGGTTGGTGGAGCATGATGACAACAACGATGGCCTATGTGCGGCGAAGTTCACTGAATGGAGGTGACGCACAAAAACGAAGAAGAAGGAGGAGGCAAGGAAGAAGGTGGAGGAGGAGGCAAGGAAGAAGGCAGAGGAGGAGGCAAGGAAGAAGGCAGAGGAGGAGGAGAGAGCATGCAAGGAGAGAAGGCGCAAGGTGGCTGAGGCAGTGGCGAAAAAGAGGGTGAGTTGCTAACCATTTGCAATTGATGGAGCTGACAGAGAAAAGGCCAAAAAGGTGCATGAGCAGCAGCAGCACACCGAGCAGACCAAGAGGAAGGCAAGAGTGACGGAGGAGGTGGAGGAGGAGGAGGACTGCATGGGGTGTACTGCCAAGGGGGTTGAGTACGTGCTCGGCCCCAGGAAGTCCACATCATGTGAGGCATGCCAGAGGGTCAAGGCGAGGTGCGTGTGGCTGGGGATGGAGGAGGTCGAGAAGCTGGAGCAGAGGGCAAAAAGGGCCACAGATGGAGCACCTCAACAGGTGAAGAAAAAGAGGAGGACAGAGGAGTTGGAGGAAGGGTCGAGCAAAGTAGTGGGGTCCTCACAAGGGAACTTCACAGAAGTGATCAAGGTGTGGATGGAGGTAGCAAGGGGGATGACAGCGGCGGTGAAGGAACTCCAAAACACTGTCCAGGCTCAAAACTGACAGCTTGAGAACCAGGGGTGGCTGATGAGCCACTTTATCAAGCTGAAGGCAATGGAGGTATACAGGGAGGAGACAGAGATGGAGGACAAGATAGAGGATGGGGAAGAAAGTGAGGCGGCCAAGGAAGTGTAGGAGTTGAGGGCGGAGAAGGAAAACATGGCGAAGGAGGTGCTGCAGGAGGACGTGGAGATGGAGCCAGACAAGGACAAGGAGGTGGAAGTGTAGGTAGTATTGCCCTCTTTCTTCTTTTAGTAAATACATCGTCTTTTGTCCATTCAGTCAGTGTAAGGTCCAGGCTTGCTTGGATATTGTGAGTGAAAATTCTGTACAAGTTTGGAGACATGTCCGAGCTCCATGGCCAGCAGCCAGGAGTTTTCCTTGTCAGTACCTTCATAGCCAGACCAATGCACAAGGTATAACAACTTGCAGTTTCTTCGTCAATGATCTATTTTGGAGTCGAGGATCTTGGAGATCTCAAACTCCAGTTCTCCATCCACTTCGACCAAAGATGGAGGAGGTTGTATCCGATTCGGAATGTTGTTGGGTACAGAGGGTTCTAATTGAGAGACATGGAATATGGGGTGGGTGCATTTCATGGAGTTGGGGAGTCAGAGCATAAAGGAGTGGGTTCTTGCCTGAGCGATGATGGTATATGGCCTCAGATTCTTCTCAGAGAGTTTCTTTGAAGGTCTAGTGGAGTGGAAGTACTTAGCTTTCACAAAAACCTGGTCACTGACTTTGAAGTCCAGTGCTGGGGTCCATTTGGCATCTGTGGGTCCTTGGTAACGCTGTTGGGCATGGGCCATTTCCTCATGGAGGAACTGATGGAGGGGATCAAGGTTGACGGAGTATTCTCAAGTGCGAGTGGAGGTGAGGTCCCATTCCAGATGGATGGAGATATTGGGATGGTAACCCTTGTTGGTGAAGAACGGAGAAACACCTGTGGTAGCACTAGGGGCATTGTTGTAAGAGAACTTCGCAAGGGGCAGGAGTTTGGACCAGTTGTCCTGCTGGTAGTTACAATAGATGTGGAGGTACTGCTTGAGGGTCTGATTCATCTGTTCCATGTGGCCATCTCCTTCTGGATGATAGCTGGAGGTAAAATGGAGTTGTATGTCCAGAGCCTTTCTGAGGGAACGGAAGAAATGAGAGACAAACTCAGTTCCTTGGTCGGAGTTGATGTGGGAGGGAACTCTGTGCTTCAAAAAGACATGAAGGAGAAAGAGTTTGGCAAGCTCTGAGGATGTGATCGTGTTGTGGGTAGGAATGAAGATATACTGTTGGAGAGTCAATCTATGACCACTAGTATGGCTGTAAACCTGGAGGACTCGGGGAGTTGTTCAATGAAGTCCATGGAGATGGAGTTCCATGGCTTTTCGGCAATGGGGAGCTGCTTCAGTAGCCCGTAAGGGCGGTGCTGAGAAACCTTTGTGCAGGCGCAGGATGTACAGGAGGATACATAGTCCTTGACCAACATCCTGATACCTGGCCAAGTGTATTCACAACAAATTAGTTCCAAAGTCTGGTTCTGGCCGAAATGTCTGGAGAGGGGATGGTTGTGTTTGCATTGGAGGATGTGGAATTGGAGGACATTAGAGTCAGGGACATAGATATGGTCATCCAAATGAAGGAACCCATCAGAGTTGACTGACCAACAAGAGTCAGAGGGTTCTGGAGTGGACATGTGGAGTTCCGCAAGAGGGTTGGAAGGGAGGGCAGTGAGGATATTGTTGTGGAGCTGCTCAATATCATAAAGGATGCTTGCCTGAAGGACCAGAGCAGCGAGGTAGGTAGCTTGGAGGGACGCAGCAAGCTGTTCCTGGGTAAAATTGGGGCAGAAATTGTGGGGATTGACACAAGTGTAGTCTTTATTTCCCTCTTTGGGATAGACATCATAGTGTCTAGTGAGGGCATCGGGCTTTGCACCAAGGTGTCCAGGGCAGAAACGAACCACCATGTGGAACTGGGAGAGGAACTCCGACCATCGGGCTTGCCAGCGAGTCAGGAGTTTGGTGGTAGTGAAATACTCAAGGTTCTTGTGGTCAGTAATGACGTTGGTGGGGGTGCCAGAGCCCTAAGGATAATGCTGCCAAGTCCAGAAGGACTTGTGGATGGCAAGGAGCTCCTTATCATGGGTGTCATAGTTGAGCTCTGGGGTGGAAAGCATATGAGAGTAGAAAGCAATGGGCCGGACTTCCTCATCTGGACAACAGACGGAGAAGATACCAGCGATGGCATAGTCAGAGGTGTCTGTTTCTACAATCATCAGAGCATCAGGCAACCCATGGGTGAGGATAGGAGCGAAGGTGAATGCGTCTTTCAAGGCATGGAGGGCGGAGTGACAATCATCACTGTTATGATCTTATCGCGAATGACTTCACCACAAGGCTCGGGACGTATCTCACAGTGCACACTACACTGGCTGAACGAATCAGGTGGGGATTGGGTCTTTTCCGAATAACACCAGCCTACAAGGACTAAGAAGTCCAGGCAATGACCACAGTGGTAAACAAGTGGATTAGACTGGAGAATACCTAGTCGTATGTGTCTAGTTTATATATGTTACAGGATTGCGCACAGACCAAGCTGTGTGTGAGAGGAAATACTAAATATGTACAGATGAGAGAAGCATATCGTGGGATAGGAGTAATGACAGCATGAGAGATAAACGGTGATTAAAACCATGAGGTATGTCACGTGATTAGGCCTAGACCTTAGTCATGTGATTTCTCATGATCACATGTTTGATCACGTGACTTTGAAAGTGAAATGATGACGTGAATGAAGAAAAAGTGACTAAGTGAAAAAGTTTGAAAATATTCATATTATAACACTACCCCCTTTTTAGGACTCGAATTCCAGGCGAGTTGTGGAAGGTGCAATGGACGTAAAGTTTTCGTATGGTGAGAAGTGAGAAGTGAAGTCCGCTACAGAAAGTCCTCGGAGTTTTCTTGGTGCTGAAGGATTCTTTTTATGGAATTCAGCAACTGCCAAAGGGGTGGTATGAATAATGTCGGCTGTTTCCCATGTACGATCTGTTTTGTCATATCCCTTCCAGTGAATCAAATACTCTAGCTTCCGGCCTTTGAGACGTGATGCGGCCAAATAATCTATGTCAAATTGTTCTTCACCGTCCTGGTCTATCTCAATCGCTTCGGGTCTAACTTTAGGTTGTCCAGGTAGGGTTTCCCGATAAGGTTTAACATGAGAGATGTTGACCGTGGGATGAATGTGAACAGCTCTGGATGATTTGAGAGTTACGGTGTTTGGAAGGACTGCAGTGATGGCATATGGTCCAATCCATTTTTGGGTAAGTTTCTTTGCCGTATATGAAAGCTTTAATTTGTCTGTGGATAGCCAGACCTGCTGACCAATAGAGTAAAGTGGAGCTTCTGATCGATTCTTTTCTGAGTTTTCAATCATTCTTTCTCATGTAACTTCTAGCACCTTTTTTATTTCCTCATGAGAATGGCTCATATCTCCTGCAAAACCAGCTAATTTCCCTTCGAAACCCATGCGTGGGGTATAGTTTCGAGTGACGTTAAAGGGAATGGTGCCAGTTGCAGTGGTAATAGTGTTGTTATGGGAGAATTGTGCCATTTTCAGCCAAGAGGCCCATTCGTTTTGCTTCTTTCCAATATATGCACAGAGATATTGTTTGAGATCTCTGTTGACACACTCTGTTTGGCCATCTGTTTGTGGGTGGTAGGCTGTGGAAATCTTTTGATGAATACCGAGGAGTTTACATAATTTCTTGGTGAAAGCAGATATGAATTGGGGTCCTCTATCCGAAACAAGGGAGGAGGGTAGTCCATGGGTACACCAAACGTGATCCCGAAATAGAATGGCTAAGTCCGAAGATGAACAAGTGTCATATGTGGGAATGAATACCACTTCTTTTGAAAAGCGGTCTACAACTACACAGATTGCCGTAAAAGAATGTGATTCAGGTAAACCCATAATGAAATTTACAGATAAATCTTCCCAGGGTTTAGAGACGACTGGGAGTGGAAGGAGTTTTCCTGCTGGTGCTTTTTGCTTTCCCTTCGTAAGGGCGCACACTTGACAGTGGTCTACGTAGGTTTTAACGTCTTTGGTGACACCAGGCCACAAAAAATATCGAGTAAGAGTATGTATGGTTTTGGAATGTCCACCATGTCCTGTGATGGGAGAATCATGACAAAGAGTTATTAAGCGAGTATGTAATGATTCTGGTACAAAAATCTTGTTTTTGTCATTTTTGAAAATATTCATATTAGCGTTGAAAAGAAAATTGTCAATTGCATCGACCTCAAGTGAGGTTGATTGAGATTCCAACTCTGCTAAGAAGTCTGAAGATAATGAACCAGAGTTAATAAACACAGAAGGAGGTAGTACAGTAATATTAGTGTTATGGTCCAAAACAGCATCGCTGTGATCTGGTCGGTGTGAAAGAGCATCGGCATGACCATTACTAGATCCGGGTTTATATATAAAGACATAGTTGAATTCTTGAAGAACCGCATGCCATTGTGCTTGTCTTCCCAATAAAGTTTGTGGTTTCTTCCAGAATTCGAGATTTTTGTGGTCGGTCCAGATTTCGAATCGTTCACGACCAATAAGATAATGACGCCATTCTTCAAGAGCATGGATTACTGCTAAGAGTTCTTTATCATAAATAGGATAATTGCACTCTGCGCTATCGAAAGAGTGAGAGATAAAGGCCACAGGCCTCCAATTACCATCATTGCATAAGGTTGAGAGCACAGCTCCCATAGCAATGTCCGAGGTGTCCGTTTTGACCCTAACTTCTTGTTCGCGATTTGGGTATGTGAGAAGCGTGGCCGACGTAAATTTTTCTTTCAGGGCTTCGAATGCATTTTGCTGATCGGGACTCCATGTGAACGGAACATCTTTCTTGGTAAGATCGTTCAAGGGGCATGCGATCTCGGCAAAGCCTGCAATAAAACACCTATAATAATTACATAGTCCGAGGAATCCCTGGAGTTGCTTTAATCTGGTGGGAATGGGCCAATCCATGACTCCAGCCACCTTCTTTTCTTGCATCTCTATCCCCTTTTTAGATACTACTATACTGAGAAAGTCTACTTTGTCTTTGGAGAAAGCACACTTTGAGGGTTTAACGTAAAGGCCATTGTCGTGTAAATGACATAGAACCTCTTTTACTACCTCTTCATGCTCCTCCTTGGACTTTTTTGACGTAAATATCATACAATTGTCAATATAAATTATTACTACTGTGTACATGTCGTTAAAGATATCGTTCATCATCTGTTGAAATGTAGGGGGAGAGTTCATCATTCCAAAGTACATTACTGTTGGTTCATAAGCACCAATCGGTGTAACGAAGGCGCCTTTCCATTCGTCTCCTTCCTTGATTCGTACATTGTTGTAATCCCATCGAAGATCTAGGGTGGTAAACATATCGGCATTCTTGAGCCGATCAATGAGTTAGGGAATAAGGTGGAGAGGGTAAGAATTCTTGATGGTTCCTTCATTGAGATAATGATAGTCGATGACCATTCTCTTTTTTCCATCTTTTTTCGGAATAAAGAATACAGGGGAGGTTTGGGGTGATTTAGAAGATTTAATATAACCTTTTTTGAGTTCCTTGTCTATGAATGCGTGAACCTCGTCCATTTCAATGTCGGATAAGGGGATTACTCAACCCTTTTTTGGTATGAAGTCTGACTTGAGATCTATAGCATGATCCCAAGGTTTCCTTGTGGGCATTCTTTCAGATTCTTGTTCTGAGAAGACGTCGAGAAACTCGTGATAGGTTTTTGGAACCTGTTCCGATAGTCCTTCTTCCATAGTACAAATATGAGGAGTGGGATGTGCATAAGGGTTAATGTCTGCGGGTCCTAAACCCATAATTTTACAGTATTGTGTACAACGAGGGAAAGAAATGGTTTTTTGGGTCCAATCAATCTCTGGATTATGGCGGTAGAGCCAATCATATCCTATGATCATGCAATGGGTTCCCAGTTTAGAAATGTAAGCATCTATGACTTCATAATGTCCAGCAATTTCCACAACCAACATTACTGCATATTGGATCTGCCCAATGGCGCCTTCTGATCCATCAGCGTTATGTATCAAGATTGGGTTATCCAGACTATAAAAAGGAATACCGTGACGTAGGACATAGTCTCTGTCAATAAAAGTGTGGGTAGCCCCTGAGTCCAAGAGAGCATTGAACCTGTGGCGTTCCCAATCACCATTTTGCTTTTGGCACTTTATGACTGTCTCAAGTGAGATTTCTCCACTGAATGACAAGGTCATGGCACAATGCATCATGGTGATAGAAGGATTATATATTGAAGATATTTTTTGTTGTTTTATAAGAGAATTAAGTACACTATTTTTTGATTCCGGTGCCACGCTCAAGTGAGATGCTCTTACGGAAGAAGGAGAGATACGGTGTATTTGTATATTAAGGTCTGAAATAGGAAAATTGTTGTCCATACAAGAAAAAAGAGAAGAAGAAGAGGAAGAACAAGGCATAATAGGTCCTTGCACATGAGAGCTCTCATTGCTCACGTGCTCTGTCCTTTTAAAGCCTGGGCGGCGTGTTGCCGAGCCTCGACTTCAAACTTGTCTCGATAGAAAGCTTCAGCTTCTTCCGAGATGTAGGGTCTTTGTTCTGCCACTTGCGCTACGGGGGCAGATACCGGTGGAGTGGGGAGGGGACGACCTTGATAATGTTGGGCGACAGGCGCCTGTGGGTAAAAACAGGCATACTCGTTTTCTGCCATTTGTTGTGCTACATAAGCACCTTGATTGTAATCCCACGAAAATTGTTGCCATACTTGCGGCTGGCGGAGGGGTCGACAGTATGGGTTTTGCGGACAGTCGGGTTTGATATGACCCGTTTTGCCACATAAGTAGCAAGTCCTTGTGTCATGATTGGCACTGGGTGCAGCTTGTTGCACTCCAATTTCCATGGGCGCACTGCGACCTGGTTGGGTACCCATTGCCGTGAATTGTGGTCGTTGCGGGGCAGGAGTGGAAGATGGGGGAGGATATTGATAACGACCCGGGGGTTGTTGAAAGCGGGATGATGACATTGGTGGGCCTTGCTCTATGGCCATTTGTTCATAGGCTTGCCCGAGTTCTCGGTAAACCTCCTTTTGGTTTTCGAGATTGGTGAAATCTCCTCGGGGGTTGTTCATCCTTGCCTTCTCATAAATGCGGAAGTCTACTGCTTTCTTGAGAAGTAAGATGGCATGATAATCGCCAATCTCAGATTCTTTGAACAATATTTCAAACCTTTGGAGAAAATCATCGATGGGGTGACCATTCTGTCGGAGATTCTCAAGTTTTTTGAGTGATTCATGGGCCAGGATGTCGATCAGGAAATAAGCCCTTACTTCCTTTTGGAGAGTTGACCAAGCTGGCCAAGCAGATTCTCCTTTTGTGCCTGTTACAGCACCGAGGGTATTTTTTACTTCCATCTTTTCATCATCGAGATATTTTTCCAACGTAATTTGAGCAAAACCTTCCACCTTCTTCTCAAGTCATGAGAGTACCGCAATGCAGCGGAGTTTGTCGGACTTCCAAGTTTGAGCATCTACCCAAAGACGGACGTGGAGCCACCAAAGGCGGAAGGTGTGGCGATCACCATTCCATTTCTCAAGGTCAGCGACTTTCTTGGTTACATTGGACCTTTCTTGGTCCACATTAAGGTCAGAGAGACGACCAACAAGATCATCGAGATTAATTGTTCCTGACATAGCGATTTGGAGGGTGGAGGACAGAGTGTGGGCGGAGGTATGGGCAAAGGAATTCTATATGGTAGAGGAGAAAACCTTGAGTGTGGTGAAGGGTTCGTTGTTTGTCATGCCTAGGCCAATAGACCTTTCTCAGATGATGGATGGAGGTAGAGGGTGAAATTGTGGGAATAGGGAGAGAAGTCGAATAAGGAAATGTTCTTCTTTCAGTTGCTTACTATCTGGTATCTTCCAACCAGATTCTGGGCAACCTACAAATTTGCTGTCGTAAAAAGTACTTCTTTGACTGGAGATAATACCTTCTCCGCGATTGGCAATTCCAAAGGTGACCGCAGTGACCTATCATAAAAAGTATACTAATAAGAGTGACAAAAAGCTGGGGGGAACCGGATATGCCTGGCTTCAGCAACGGAAATACTATCCACGTTAGACGTGATGATAACGGGTAATCATGTGAATCCATCCCTTGTAGCGTCAAAGGGAGTATGAACTGCTAGACCTCAGCAGATGATGGGAACTAGTGCACTATGTCCAGAAGCAATGTTATCCGTATTTAGACGGCGGACGACCATATGTATAGCATGGAAGCGAGTGCTAGTCTCGTCACCGTCAAGTGGTGATAACTCTTGTTCCCTTAGCTCTGGGACACCGAGCGTTGTGTATGATAGTCTAATCCAAGTGTTATGATCTTATCGCGAATGACTTCACCACAAGGCTCGGGACGTATCTCACAGTGCACACTACACTGGCTGAACGAATTAGGTGGGGAT
>JBBPQU010000363.1:0-23323 GCA_038092655.1 Boletus sensibilis | reverse complement strand
GGACCTTTGACCAGCTGCTAAGTAATAATTTGTGCCACCCATTCAGAAGCTGTCACATTCTAGGCCAGAGTGTCATTTTGTACAATACTACTAGTATGTACACTTAAATATGTAGTACCTGTATATATACCAACATACATATTTAGTACAATGTTCACAAATACAACATGATGCAGCTGATCCAACGAGTCACAGTGCTAAGTAAGATCAACATCAATAGAAAATCTGTTTGGGAATTTGGGCACATGGTGTTCTGTCAAGGGAAACAGAAGTTGGTAATTCTGAGGGCTAGTATTACATAGGTATTTGCATGGGTATACCCCGGAGTACCGCCAGGCATTTCCATACCTGTACCCGGGGGATATCCATATCCATGAGTGGGGTATGGGTAGTGTTTTGAAGTCCAGTTGCCAAACTGCAAAAAGACTGGCAACTGGACTGGACTGCAACTGATTGCAACTGGACTGCAGTTGCGGATTTCTCCAGTTGCTGACCAGTTGCAGTTGCAGTTGCAGTTGCCTGATCCAGGAGAACTTTGGACAACTGGTTAGGACTGGTTGCAACCGGTGGTATATGTCGGAGCTGTCCATAAGTTGATAGTACCAGTTTAGTATTTGCTTTGCAAGACCAATGGTGGCATGGATTGTGGGGCTGTACTAGTAGTTGAGTGAGTATATTGTAAGCTTCTCATCCATGAGATCCATGGTGGGAATGACAGTGGCGAGGTTTGGTATGGAGCGTGAAAAATACAGTGTGGCATCCTTGAGAATCTGTAAATACGTCAATAACAGGCACTTACCTTCAGCACATCGTGTAGTTGTTTCAACAAGGCCCATTCCCTGTCATCCAACTTGTATTTTCTCAGTCCCAGGGCATGGTCCTGGGTCACAGCATCAACTGCTTCATGATGGTTCAGTGCATACTCCAACATACATATTGAATGTGGAATTCCACCAAGTTGATATGTCACACAGCATGTTTGTGACTTTCAGCTTCATCTCTCAAAGGGTGTTCTGCCATACTGGCAGCAACTTGGTGGTGGAATGTATAAGATTGAATGTGAGTTTTCAGACCTACCAGTGTACCAAAATTCAGTGTAAGATAAGGTGTGCAAATGATTTCATACCTTCACAAGTGCTAACTTGATCAGTCTACTAATTTTCAGCAATTCCTGGTGTTGTATCTCATTCAACAGCTCATTTCTATCAACAAGCCCATCAGTATCATTATTTTTCTCCTCATGAGTCAAGTCCTGCTCCATGATGGTTGCAGTGTTCTCATACATATTTGATCTCTTTACTCAGCTCATCAAGTTCCTGCACCAATCTTACCTTATCAATGTCCAAGTCTTCATCAGCCACCATCTCTTCTACTTCACTTCATTTTGTGGATTTCATATCAAATTCCCTGATCAGTGCCTTTCCCATGAGGTTGGTAGTGTGCAAGAAATACTGTGTGTGTGTGGACACTCCACTGAAGTCCAGCATGTCACCCAGCTTCTCAATCATGACTGTATTGTTGGATGCATTGTCACAGGTGATGCTCAATATTGATACCAAGGTCAGTAAGTTCATTCATCACCTCTTGTCCCAGGCTAATCTTATCATCAATCATAAACTCCTTTAGAACCTGTTGAAACACTGTTGCAAGCTCCTCACCTATATAAGACTCGAATTGAGTTAATTAATCTCAATCATGCACCAAGATAGGTGCCAGTTACCTTGGCAACCTTGACAATATCTAACAGAAAACTCAACAGCATGTCCTTGTGGTGCAGATGCACTGAAAAAGCAACAAGTGCACAATGGTTTGGTACTGTCCATCCATCAGTCATGAAATTCAATTTGCTGTTGTACTCCTGGTGAGTATGCTAAGGATATGGTGACCTGAGACACTCATTAATAGTGTTTAAAAGTCCAGTCCAGTTTGGTCTTTTGGCCATTTTTGGAAAAACAAGTCCGAAATCAATCAAGACTGGTCCTAGGTGGTCCTGAGTGGTTTTAGGACCAATTAAAACTGGTCTTTTGGAAATACTGCTAATTACCACATTTGGCCGTGGGAATCACACTTCAGACATGTGGATTGGGTTGTGGCATGAGCTCATGGCCTTCTATCTGTCTCCAAGTCATGAGAATCAGATCATGTGGCCCAAAGATATGAATGTCTTCGCATCACATGTCACTTTGGAGAGTATAAAACATGGACTGAATATATAAAATCAGGATAAATCATAGAAATTCCTTATAAATTTGGGGATATACCCTCCAATGGGGGCTCTATGTAGGACCACCTGGTTCTAAAGAAAGATTGAACTGATCAGGACTGGTCCTAATAGGTCCAGTTCTAGTTCAGGACCAGACCTTCAAATACTACTTGTTGACAGTACCTTCAACATTTTAGCCATGCGTACTCAAGTCTTCACAAACACAAGCTGAACATCTACGAGATGGTTGAAACAGAAGGTAAGTAGTATTCTGGTCATTCTGTCTTCATCAAGGACTGAAATCCATGGTCCTGGATGAGTGTGAATGGCTGCAGGCTCTTGGCCACCAATTTTACTATCTCTAATCTGCAAATGATATTACAAGATGGAAAGTATGACAATGGCAAACACTCACTTCATCTTGGTACATGTATGCTGCCTAACTGAGTAAGTCACCTTCATTTGACCCTTCCATTCAAATGCCTGCATAATTGACCCAGTGTGTAGGATGCTACCAATGATTTTTTCACACACTTCAGTGGTGCTTTTCATAACATCTGCTACCTTCAAGATTCCATACCCCCAGCACTTTTTCGCATGTTTCCAGTTGAGTGTGAAACAACCACAAAGCACTTTAATGCCTTAGGTTATTAACTATCGTCAAGGAGAAGGATGGAGAAACTGAATCTGCTTTGGAGGGTAAACTCCAAAAGGATCAAACTAGGAATGCCAGTCGATCCTTGCTGGATTTTTATATATGCATAGAGAGTATGTACATGTTTACATGGGATCTATGATACTGGGCATAGGGCATGGACATGAGGATGTGGGAACACAGCCATAAGGCAGTGTGGAATGGAAGGGAAGTATATCATGAGGCAACTACATGGCGGTGGCAGAATGGAAGAATGATAACTGAAGCTTAACCTTGCACACAGTGGATATGAAGTGAAGGTGTGAAGGTGAAAAAGTGATCTGAGATCTCGTGAGAAGATAAAGTAGAAGAGTGTCCGAGTGCAGAGTCTGTTAAGATAAGATCAAGAGTGTTTGTGATTAGATAACCATGTGTCACTGATAAAATAAGAAAGTGAAAAGAAAAGTGTTAAGTTTGAAAAGGAGTCTTGTGATAGTGCAACCATAACAGAGTGGGCATCAGCTATGTCAAGGTATCTGCAGATTGTAACCTTACACCCCCTTACACAGCACTTGAAAATGTACAAGTACTGCTTGCCAATCTTTTTGATGGTGGAGATAGGTTGGAAGAAAGCATATACTGGTGAATTCCATTCTTTCATCATCTTCATGAGATCTTCCTCAAGGCTTAATTCCTCTGTTAGCCCAGTCTCTGCAGTGGCTGCAGAAGTCATGGTTTGTGTGTCATCATTGTCACTGACAGTGTCAGAGTCATCACAATTGTCCAGGTCATCTTCTGTGTAATCAGTCTCAACACAAAACAGGGGTGTAGGTATTAGTAACAGAGGTGGAGCAGATTTGTAAATAAGACAGAACCAGAGGAGGTGTAGAGCTGGAGCTGTGCTCCTAAGTGAGACACAGGATCAGAGGAAGACAGAGGGCGAAGCTAGTACATATACAGAGGAATGGAACATAAGTAGTGTAAATGATGTAAATAGGTCTGAGAGGTAGGAGTTGCGTCTCGAAGAGATCACACCAGAGTTCATATATACAGAGTTCAGAGTTGGTTCCAGAGGCTGGACATTCGGTATATGACATCCATTGGCTGTTCCCATTACTCCTTTTCCACTCTGTTATTGGCCACTATGGTAGCTATATTTAATCAGAACTCGTCATGCCAATATTCCTTCCATCATCCTGTTATCTTCTCGGACTCGATATTTTACTACACTCTTTACACCATCATCTATCACTAACCCTTCTTTACATTTACAGTCATTTACTATGCCAAAGCCTTCCGAGGATGTATCACAGTCCCAGGGCATGCAGCAAGGTACTGCTTGTGCACCAGGTTGGTGTGTTCGTTGTCCATCAGCAAAGGTTCAAGCCATGCAAGGTATGCATACAATTCTTTGCCCACTACCTTGTATCGAGCTGACCACCAATTTCCAGAGGATCACGAACAAGAAAGGACTGCTCAGGAACAGAACATGCTTGTCAAAGCCAAGAGACGCAAGGAGCATGCCCGAAAGCATGATCAAGTTGCAAAAGCAGCTCAATGCAACCCGTTCAAAAATAAACCTTCTGAGGTTCAGACAACAACCACCAACATGCCAACTGTTGCCGACAAAGCAGTAGGTGTTTTCTAGCTTCTTATACACATGCTGACTCAATATACTTCAGTTTGAATCACACGCAGCAGGGGGTCTTGGCCACCCTCTAACCCACACTAGTCTGGCCACCCCAGGGACACTTGTGATGCAGAAAGGCAACATTCCACCCCCACCCGCTCTTCCAAAGTCTCAGCAGGAATGTCCTATGTTATTCGTTGTTGGTACATGTACTAATGAAACTACAGACACTGCCCCCGCGTGTTCGCATTTCTGAACCAGTGGAGCCTCTCAAACTCAAGGTGCTTAGTTTGAATTCCTCCAACTCCACTGCATGCAAGAGAGTCTGTGCACCTACTTCTTTTGTTGGTGAAGAGATGGACAAGTAAGTAATTCATTGACTATGCGATAAATTAACTACTATGTTACCAATGGCAGACATACAACCATTCCGTCCAATACAACATAAAACCCTGATTGTAGTCACAAAGACTTTGACCCCACTAAACCGCCCTTTACTCAGAGAACCTTTACTCAGCGAAAGTGTGTCTGCTGGGTGGTCTTGAGTGAATCAGATGATGAACCCACAGTAGGCAAGATGGTCGTACAGGATGCAGAGGTGGTGACTAGCGACAGGGTTGGCCTGTCAGCTGACTCAAAGCCTGCTGCTGCCGAAGAGCAGCCAGTACCACCAACAAAGCCCACTGCTCTGAGTCACAACATGGCTGGTAGCAAACAGACCACAGCCACAAAGAATCGACCCAAGGCGGCCGACTATGATGCGGCTATGTGCCAAATCATTGAGACAGCGATTGAGTTCTATCACACTCTCCTACTCACCGAGAATCCTTTTCCTGACTCACACGATGAGCTCGATTGGGTAAGGGATGCCTGGGATGCAAGCCACATATACTACAAGTTGCTGGATGCAGAGCTGGAATCCAGTATCATCAAGATAGTAAGTGTTGTTCATGGGCAGTACACTAATCACTCAATGTATTTTAGATTACTGCACATGGGTCACACCTGCACGGGCAATTCAAATCGAACACGCAGGCAATTGTTGCCACATTATATGGGTTTGAAATGGGTGATGACCCTGCCACCAAAGAGAAAAACTAGGGGCTTGTGACGGAACTGAAGTATAAGTCCGCATTTGCTTGCCGTGTAGGTATATTA
This sequence comes from Boletus sensibilis, assembly GCA_038092655.1. Classification (NCBI taxonomy): domain Eukaryota; kingdom Fungi; phylum Basidiomycota; class Agaricomycetes; order Boletales; family Boletaceae; genus Boletus; species Boletus sensibilis. The sequence continues at coordinate 17,698 of JBBPQU010000363.1, read as the reverse complement.
CCATTCAGTATATGTCCTACAAACTAATTAACATTCAATACCCAGGAACTTCATCCTCGCCGTGCTGGCATATATAAGAACAAGGTGATTCAGCAAGTCGTCAATGATGTGCTCTTCAAGAACAAAGGCAGCGAAGGAATCAAATGGTTGGAATACTATGACCCCTTCCCCCGTGTTGCATTCACACTGATGCTCACAGCAGTGAGTGTTTTATGAATGTCTGATGAGTGTGCTGACACGAAATGAAAACAGATTGAGTGTGCAATTGATGAGTGGACTACTGGGAAGTGTGAATCAATCCACTTCAAAGAAGACAACTACAAACCACTCCACAGGCAGCATCTCAAGACTCTGGATTACTTTGATCAACAAATGAAGAAATTAGACATATTGCTGAAGATGCTAAAGCAAGTATTCAACAATGGAAGGTAGGACTAATGATATAATCTACTTATTGTTGACGTCCTTGGATTGAGTGCAGGTTGCATGCGGGCATTGACATCAAGGAGCAAGAGAGTGGCAATGCAGTCGAGTTTCTTGGTGATGATGTCATTCAGGATGCAATTGAAGAATTTGGACAGGAGAGTGGATGTGAGGAGGATGAGATGGATGAAATCGAGGCTGATGAGCAAGGTATGGAGGATCATGGGTCTGATGAGGATACTATTCAGTTAGATTGGTATGCCAAGGGCAAGAGGGATGAAGGAGATAGTATGGAGGAGTAGGTGTGGTAGATTGCAGTGGTATCATTGTCAGAGTAGTATACAGTAGCTCCATGCTATGTAGTGCTACCATGTCCTCAGTAGCACTCATTATCAATGACTACTATTTGCTACAATTACTATGGTAGTGCCCATTGAAAACTTAAGTGTCTATGTAGTACTACATAACAGGGGGAAGTCTATATGCCTACCAGGACTACTTGTACTACATCGCACTACATTGCATTTTGTTTTTTTCCAGATGATGAATGCCTTGTAATATTTGTTCAAGTAGGTTCAAAATAATTTTATTACCATACCTCTGGTCGTCACTCTGCAACACGTCCAATGGTGTGTAAATATAATTTTCAAACACTGGTTAGGACCTAAGTCACTTACACATATAGACCTGCCATCAAATGATTCAAGCAGATTACAAATTTGCAAAATTGCTACCTAGTACCAACTGTGTTAATTGTTTGCAACACTTCCCGCTAGCAGGTTTACTACTGGCCTAGTTTGATGCTTCTACCCTTTCCTTTATTGAACCTGGCGGAGTATCATTCTATGACCTTGATTCACTGCTGAAGCCAATATGAAATGAAGGTTCTTCTGAGCCTACAATCAGCCATAAAACTGACAGCAGTTACTTGGTTGCTGAAGATGTGGATGGAACTGAAGAGCTGAGAAAGGAGGACATAGAGACATGGCTTGACGAGATGGATGGTGTCCAGGAACAGGAGCAGGAGTCATGCTTTGATGTGGAGTGTGACATTGACTTGAGAGCAATGGTGGTGACTCATATAACCTAGGGTTGCATATGGATAACACCGCGGGTTGGGCAGCTCACACCACTGGCAGTGTCCTTCAGAGTACTTAGAAAAACAGTGAGTAACCACCTGATACTGTAGAAATGAACCTTCACTTACTACAACTGTCGAGAAAGGGTGGAACTTCAATCTCGACAGTTTGTCAACCTTTGAAAATAAAGGTTTAACATAGCCACACAGCTTTTTGTTCAACCCATCCAATCTTGTATGTTTCCCCTTTTGTCTCTATATTTTTGCAATGCTTCTGACGCTTACATAATCGCTTCGACCACCGTTCTCGCACACCACCCGCACTTCCAGAACATCTGCCACATGTCCATTTTTGGACATCTACATTCAACATATTCCCCCTTCCTTTCCTGCTCAATCCCTCACTTCCCTGGCCTCACAAATTATATCAATAGTCTATAATAGTGTTCTACAGCATTTATAAATGTTTCTGACCGCTTGAATTATAATATTACATTGTATATAGCTAGATATGTGGAAATGTACAGAAAACACAAAATGTGTTCGCATTTTTCACTAGCTAGGTACATGACTTGGGAAAATTGATTCCCAGATAGTGCCTGTGTATGGGAAATATGTCCTAGCAGTCTGTACAGCAGGGACCTGTCCCTGTGATGGTAGGAGTAAATAGTCCTCCTGCCCCTGAATTACAAAAAAGCGGTTCACACTTTTAATTGGCCAGGTAGATATACACTGGGGATTTCTCACTATGTATACCATACATGTACCTACATGATACCAGTAGCTAGAATCCCAGGGGGCTTCTCCTGGAATATAGGAGAAGATATGACATATACCTCTATTTGGTCTGAAGTGGTGCCTTCACTGATCAATACATCAGGGCAACTACCTAGAGAGCTGGAATACATATGGTACAGCATATTCCCAATTTTGCGAAAGGCTACACTCAGCATTGAGAGTAGGGGAACCCAGATGATATTGAAAATGCGTAAGAACATGAGTTGCAGCTTAGGAGACTCAAAAAACATACCAGGAACATAGTAATAGAGTGTACAAAGCATGCTAGGGATATACTACCAGCCTTTCAGAGTCATGTAGAACCATTCTAGCTACTGTGCCTAGCATTCTGTGGTACTAAAGTGCTCAAAAAGCGAACATTTCATTGAAGACCCATCTTGTAATTCTTATTAGTGCTTGATTGATTATAAGAGATTTACTTACATCCATCTGATCCCATCAGAATGCTGCAAGTATGTACTAGGCACAGTAGATAGAATGGTTCCAAATGACTCTGACAGGCTGGAAGTTCATTCCTAACATACTATATACACTCTATTACTGTGTTCCTGGTATGTTTTTTGAGTCTCCTAAGCTGCAACTCATTTTCTCACGCATTTTCAATGTCATCTGGGTTCTCCTACTCTCAATGCTGAGTGTAGCCTTTCACAAAATTGGTAATATGCTGTACCATATGTATTCCAGCTCTCTAGGTAGTTGCCCTGATATATTGATCAGTGAGGGCACCGCTTCAGACCAAATACAGTGGCTCAAAAAACTGTCCCAATGTTTGCATGTTTTTCACTAAACACAATAGGGTGTGATAACCCCTAAGCCTCACCCGAACCTATGAGTGGATGAAAGGAGATACCTACTCTTGGCTCTCTATCCGTCCATGATTCAAAGGAATTGGTTGAGATCTGATGGAATGGCAGCCATATCAAAATGACAACTCATTGGGACAGTTTTTTGACTCTGTACAAGATAGGGTATTTAGTACTGGTATGACCTCCCTTGGCCTTGATAACTGCTTGAATCCTTCTAGGCATGCTTTCTATGCATTTCTGACACTCCTCCACAGAAATCTTCCCCCACTCCACTACCAGTCTATCCTATAATTGATGAATCCCTATAGGAGCCCTATCCATAATCTGAAAGGCCTTTTTTGAGGTGACACCAAGTGTGTTCAATGGGGTTGAGGTCTGGAGACTGAGCAGGCCAATCCAGAAGCTTGAGATCTTGCTCCTCAAATCCAATTTGGGCCCTTCTGGAGGTATGCTTAGGGTCATTATCCTGCTGGAAAATGATATTCTTCTTAGGAATCCCAGATTCCTCCATGCTCTGCAACAATCCTGCCTCCAAAATGGCCACATACTGTTCAGCATCCATCCTCCCTTCAATTTCACTCAAAATCTCCACTCCATTCCACCCTATGCAGCCCCAAACCATCAATGATCCTCCTTTAAACTTGACTGTACCTCTGACCTCTCTAGGAATCAGCCCCTCACTCTTCTTTTTCTACACATACTCTTGTCCATCTGACCAAATAACCCTCTTCCAGTCCTCCACAGTCCAATGCTGGTACTTGAGAGCAATGGCTAACCTCCTTTTTCTATGAGTAGCAGAGAGAAGAGGCTTTTTCTTCTTCACCACAGCCTTAAGGGAGGCCTCCTTAAGGGTATTCCTGACTGTCTGTGAGCAGACAGGGATGGTGATGATGAAATTGATGAAATGAGTTGCCTCAACTGCATTGTTGGCCTTGCCAGTAATGATTTGTTGGTCAATAGCATATTTATTGGTAGGAGAGAGCTTGGAAGGACATCCACCATGATGGTTTTCTTTCTCTGGCTGGATTTCCTGAAGGACCCTAGCCACAGTAGACTTCCCTAAACCAGTTTGGGATGCAATTTTTCGGCAGGAAAGGTTAAAAGAAGCAAGAGAGATGATGTTATCCCTTTAAGCAGTAGAGAAATGTTTTATGGTGATAATGAGGGAATATATTTGTGATGGCAGGGTTTATATATGCTGTATCATAATGGATTACATAATGGTGATGTAATACACTATTTACCTAAGGTATGTAATTATCTTACAGCACTCCAGGGTCTGATTTATGTAATGCAAACTCAAAGTCAAAAAACTGTCCCAATGAGTTGTTATTTTAATATGGCTGCCATTCTGTCAGATCTCAACCAATTCCTTTGAATCATGGATGGATAGAGAGCCAAGCGTAGGTACTTCCTTTCATCCACTATAGATTAGGGTGAGGCTTAGGGGTTATTGTGCCCTATTGCATTTAGTAAAAAACATGCAAACATTGGGACAGTTTTTTGAGCCACTGTACTAGGTAAGATAGCTCTCATTCATACTCTACCAATATCATGTGGTGTGACTTTATTGTGACACAGCTCATCTTGGATCTGAGTGAGACCTGAGGTTTTTTGAACAGGGAACAAGAAGTAGGATATACAATAGAATTAGGTATAATGTATGGTTGGATGTGAGAACCATGATGCACGAATGACTTTTCTATAGAAAGGAGAGAAAAAAGAGAGAATCTTAAACAGCAGATTGCTGTAGGGGCATGTCAGCTTTCTTGAGGTTGTCAAACACATTGAGAGGGAGTGTCCAGTGACCATGGTATTTTCTGGTGGCAAATGCAGCTTGTTTGCCGTTTAAACCCTTATAGTAGGCATCCATAAAACAGAGTGAACAAGTTGCATATCTGAATTTCCATCGGTGTTGAGAAAAAAAAAAAAAAAACTTGGAGAAATGGAATCACCATTGCATGGTCTCCAGTGGGATGGAGTCCAGCACTGAGATAAGATTTGTTTCGAGATCAGCTTTGGATGACAAGGTGGGGTACTCGCGATATTTCCATTCTGTGTAGCCCTATCATTGTTCAATGAAATTCAGTTCACAATGGAATTTCGGCAGAAAAACCACTTGAAGACCTTGTTCCTTGCAGAAATACTCCAAGCGTGATTTGACACTGGCAAAATCAGGCTGTTAACATCAGCTAGTGCAGAATTACATGTGGGAATAAGGGGGGGTGCCCGTTTGTGTCCAGATAAGTCCTCCAAGTCCTCTGAATCACTGCTCTTGTCAATTTCCTCCAAATCATCTAAGTTGTTCCCAGAATATTCAGGTGTTGCGTCCAAGAGCTTGGCAGCATCCTTCCTCTGCTGCTCTGGTATGTTCATGTCCCGACTCACTGGTCTGACTCTCTGAGTCCCCAAGATTCAGACCAGACCCAAAGTCCAAGGGTGCCTGTGCTGGATAGTTTTGGTTTGTACAGTGTGGACTTGACAGCATGAGTTTCAAGTTCTGTTGTAATGAGCCCAGGTCTCGGAATGAGCATTATGGTCAGTCTAACTTAGTAGGCTAAGTGGTATGCATCTTCTCGTTGTCATGCTTCTCCTGTAACAGCTGTCTAGCCTTCTTTAGGCTGTGAAAATGTGACAAATCTGCACACTTGCATTTTGGCATGGCATTGAGTGCTGGATCCCTTAGGTCAGTTGTGTTGAATCCTAATGTTGCTTTGTTATCAAGATTTCCCATACAACTTATTGCATGTCTTATATTGTCACAATTAGAGCCTAAGCACAAATTCGAGTTTTGGGTGGGTCTGAGGGACAGTATCCTCCACCTTTGCCACAAAGCAGATTTTTATTATATGGGACTATGAACTAGCTATAAGCAAATATAATGCTTTTGCCAGCCAAAAAGCCATCAGCATGATGGAATTCATCACACGATGTTAGTAGAGTATGAACAAGAGCTATCTTACATGTACAGTACATATATAATAAAGGTAGATTTTAAAGTATAACAAAAGTGTTGTAAAAATTATAGGACTATTTTTGTTATATTTTTGCTATACCTTTGTTACACTCTTGCTTCTACACCTTTTGTTACACCTTTGATATAGCAAAGGTATAAGAAAGGTGTGGTAGCAAGAGTCTAACAAAAGTGTAGAAAAATGTAGCAAAAAAAGCGAACTAAAGTGTAGGGATGATGATGATCGAGGAAAGAAAGAGTGTGAAAAATCTTTGAAATGTGAATGGTTTATATATGTTTGATAAACAAATAAATACAAACAATACTCTTTTGGAAAATTGTGGGAAAACAAGTACAGCATAGCATCAAATCTTGCTAAGTCTTTGTAACTACACTCTTGCTACACTCTCACTATACTTTTGTGCTACATTTTACTACACTTTTGCTACACTTTTGTGCGCTTTTTTGCTACACTTTCACTACACTTTCACTACACTTTTGCTACACTTTTTTGCTACACTGTTACTACACTTTTACTACACTTTAGCTACACTTTAGTGCGCTTTTTGCTACACTTTTGCTGCACTTTTGCTGCACTTTTGTTGCACTTTTGGTGCTTTTTGGGACGCTTTAACTACACTTTTACTACACTTTTTTGGTACACTTTTACTACACTTTATGGTACACTTTTACTACACCTTTTTTGATACACATTCATTACACTTTTGGTACACATTTACTACACTGTTACCATACTTTGTACAACAATTTTACTACATGTTTGCTACACTTTTGCTACACTTTTGTACACTTTTTTACTACACACTTTTGATACACATTCAGTATACTTTTTGGGCACACTTTTGTCCACATTTTCAATATGTTTTGATATACTTTTTCCCTTCACTTTTGCAACACTTTTGTTGTTACAATTCACGTATACTCTTTTCTGTTCAATATGCTTTTCCTTGACTTCTCTATGGACTATTGCATTAGCTGTTCAAGCCCCGCTCAACACATTTCTTTTACTCTTTGATTACCTCACCATTGTTTAGTTATATGATGTGTCAGCATTGTTCTATCACTTTATTTGTCTTCTACACTTACATGCCACAACATGTCATCCTTATTCCATACCCTTCCATGGGTTTCTACAATGACATGTATTCTCTTTTATATCCTTTAGTTTCCCAGGCTCCAGTAGTATATAAACCTGACCCCTTGCACTGATGTAACTCAGCTTAGACCTACTCAGTTCATGCTATTACATTGCTGCTTCCCTCCTCTCGTCTTCCTCCTAAGCCTAGCTCTTACTCAAGTCATTATCCTTGCCTCTGAAACTACTTTAACCGTCGTTAGGGAAGTCTCTGCCTTCAAGTGAGTACTTGTTGGTCGTTACCACCACTTGGAAGCCCCTTGTGGAAGTCACCTTTGGACTCCAACATTGAGTCAACTCCTTCATCCTTGCTTTTACTGAGTTCTGCTTGTCCACCTTTGGGCCAAGCGTAACAAAAGGTCTAAGCTCTCTTGAAGAGGCTACCACTGTCGTAAGCCTCCTTTACCCACAATCATTCCTCTGTGACCAGACCCCTGCTGGGGTCTTGCTCAAACCCCTGTCCCCATTGAATCCCCCTCCAAGGCATCCATCTCCAAGGTTGAAGAAGAAGAAGAACTCTTTGCCCCTGACCTCATGCTTCCCTCTCAGGAAGAACAATGCGAAACCACTAGTCTCTCCCATCAGCTCTCTGCCTCACTATCTATACTGAGGTTGCCTACTCCCCCATCTCCAACCCCAGTCGTTCACCACCCCTCCTTCCAATTCCCTTCCCTATTCCCTTCCAGGTCGCCTTTTCCAGTCATGTCCTGACCATCAGAACTTCGCATCAGAGCTCCTAAAGTGTATGATGGGTCTTACGAAAACACCATGCCCTGGCTAGACTCAGTCCACTTCTATCTCATGATCAACAAAGACGTCTATGATAAGGATGCGAAGAGGATCACCTTCGCCCTTTCCTATATGACCAAGGGTTCCGCCCTCACCTGGGCATCCACCTTCTGACAGAACACCATCTCCGGAACAACCATCTCCACCGGCACTTTTGCCTCCTTTGTCACTCAGTTTGAAACTGTGTTCAAACACCACAACACCATTGGAAATCCTGTCGCCTGGCTTTCCATCACCCACATTGTCCGAAAGAAGGACAACATCTATGATCCCCCCCCCTTGTCAAATATATCTGTCAGTTCCAACACCACGTTGCCGTCACCAAAATCTCTGACCCCAACATCCTCATCCGGTATTTCTCTGCCGAGATCCCTCCCTCCCTCATGCGCTGTATCATGGATATGGACACTGTCCCCTCCACCATCAACAATTGGTACAAGAAAGTGATCCATTTCCAAACTCAGTGGGAACGCGCTGATAAGATCACTAAGTATTATACCAAACCTACTCACCAGCCTACCCATACTTTCACCACTCCAAAACCCACCAGAGATCCTAATGCCATGGATGTTGATGTCATTCATATTGCCAAACTCACCCCAGAAGAAAGAAAACACTGCATTGAGCAGAAACTTTGCTTCCGCTGCTGCAGACCTGGCCACTCTAGTACCGCATGTACCACAATTGCCAAAACCAAAAGAGGGGTGAAAAAGGTGAAGGAAGAAGAACTTCCCAAGCTAGAGGAAATTGAGGATGACGATGATGAAGAAGCTGTCTGTAAGATTTCTTTCACCCCCATGGATTTTTAAAATGGGAGACTTCCTTGACACAAGTCCTCCCATCTCCTCCCAATTGTGCTGCCATAGTTGTACCATCTGTAACTAAAGCCATGCAAATCCCAGTTCAGATCATTGTACCCTCGCACACCATGAAAGTCGTCAACACCCGTGCCCTCATCGATAGTGGTGCAGATATCTCCTACATTGACTATGACTTCATCCAGAAGAACTGTCTTCCAACCCAGAAACTCACCACCCCCATTTGCACCTGAAACACGGATGACTCATACAACAAGAACAGAACTATCTGTTACACCACCACCTTGTTCTTAAACATTAAAGGGATCACCTGAAAGGTACTCTTCCATGTTATGTCCCTGGGATGGGACAACATCATCCTCAGACTTCCCTGGCTAAAGGAAGTCAACCCTATCATCGACTGGGCCAAACGAACCCTTACCTTCAACGAATCCCTTGACCAGTTGAAAGACCTCTACCTTGATCATGTCACTGATACTAAACAACACAACAGTCACTTCTGGAAACCCCCACTGAAACCACCCTGCCATATCCATGTTGATGCCATCACCCACACTCGACTCTTCGAATACAACAACTGGGAAGAAGAACACCAGTTCATTGACTGCGCTCGACTCAACCATAGAATTTTCAGGATCATTCGCTGCCAAAACCACTTCATCCCTATGGGATTCCCTGTCATTGCTCGCCTTACCCAAGTGACCGAACTCGCCATGGCCACTGAGAAAGCCAAACTTAAGACCACCCTTCCCCCTGAATACTCTGTCTTCTCAAAAGAAGCTATGGACCATGTACCTCCCTCATGTCCCTATGATCACGAGATTAATCTTGATAATTCCTTCATTCCCAAGATTGGAAAAATCTACCCTCTATCCCCTGACAAATGCATCGCTACCGAGTCTTTCCTTGATGAAAATCTCTCTACCGGAAAGATTCGCCCCTTGAACTCACCCCAAGCATTGCCTTTCTTCTTCATCAAAAAGAAAGACAGAAACCTTCGCCCCTGCCAAGATTACCACTACGTCAATGAACACACTGTTCATGACACCTATCCCCTTTCCTTGATCTCTAGCCTCATTGATAAACTCCAAGACGTGAAAGTCTTCACCAAGTTCGACATTCAATGGGGATACAACAACATCCGAATTAAAGACGGACACCAATTGGAAAGCCACCTTTGTCACCCATAAAGGCCTCTTTGAACCCACCATAATGTTCTTCGGTCTTTGCAACTCACCCACCACATTTCAAAAATTCATTAATGACTCCTTCTGTGACATAATCACCAAAGGTTGGTTAGTCATCTACATGGATGATCTCCTCATTTTCTCTCCTGATGAAAAGACTCACGAAGAATGTACTAAACATGTCCTTCAGTGCATAATGTAGTGTTGCCTCAGCTTTAAGCTGATATTTTTTATCTCATCCATTTCATCATGGATCTCTATATATCAGAAATGGAAATGTGGCTTTTAGTGCCAGCTATTAGATAAAAAAAGAATTATATAAATTAAACCAGCCAATAAAAAGTTATGTTATTTAAGCTAACTGTTAAGACTGCTCAACTCTGGTCTAACTCCGGAACTCCGGAGTTAAGTACAAGGGATCTGGGCTTGGCTTTACCTTATGTGGTGTGCCCTTACTAGAGTTCCATGGCCCAGTATTTGGCAGAGGAACGGAGTATCAGAAAAGGGGGTCAGAGTAGAGCTGGTTAGGCTCAAGTTTGGTCAGAGGATTTCAGAGGAGAGTTGAGGACTCAGACAAAGAGTTTAGGAGTTGGTGTATAAGTTGATATTTGAACTGGAGAATACATGCACTTGTAAAGAGGTTTATATACGGTGTACGGAGATGGATTAGTAAAGGAGGTCATAAATGAAATGGAGTCGGATGTAAGTATACCGGAGCTGTGCACCAGATGTAAGTATGCCAGAGCAGTGCTCCTAAGTGAGACATAGGATTGGAAGTATCTACAGAGCAGAACTAGTTTTTATATAGTAAGTAGGAATGGAGAGTGACGAGAATGAAACATAACTACAAGTCCGGAAGTCTGGAGGTAAGAAATAGGAAGGAATACTCTGGAGTTCATACCTAAGATGACAGAGTTGTGTCTCAAGGCTTGGAGTTGGACTTTGGAAAATACAGGATATGACACTAACCTTCAGCTTGAACAAAGCCAATGCTTAACCCTACTGTTTCTTATAGACATATTTCATGAATGGCTAAATGGATTTATGTAATTGTTTTTTTATTTGATAGCCTAGATTGTAGGCTATATTCCATTCACTGGAAGCATTACAATCCACAAAGAAATGGACATGCTAGATAGCAAAGCTGGCACCAAAAGCTGCATAAGTCAAAAGCTGAGCTGAGGCAACACTAGTGCCATGATGGAACTCGACCTCCATCTCAAACTTGAAAAATGCAACTTCACCACCACTGAAGTTGAATATCTTGGTATGATCGTCAAACCCAGTCAACTCACCATGGACCCTGTCAAGTTAGATGGCATTGCCTCATGGTGTTACAAGTGGTGGACCCCCTACCTTTTCTTTACCCATCCCTTCCCCTATCCTCGACTCACTCATTCCAGGATCTTCCCTCTGGAACAACATCATTGCCTCTCTCAAGGGATATACTGTGCACAACACAGCCTTCGAGGACTGCCTCAGCACAGCCTCACACTGCCCCTCTAATCCTATTCTCCCTGACCCGGTTCTCTCCAAGCATAGCCTTGGACCGCCTCTTTGATCCTATTCTCCCCGACCTGGTTCCTCCCGATACGTTCCTATTTTTTCTGAGCCATTCCTATTTATCCCGATAGACACTGCCTCCTCATGCGTTCTCTCGTACACATTGTCTCCCTTTACCTAGTCACGTTCGCGATGCGACTCATCACATGACTCGTGTCTTACCTGCCCTTAACTTATTCAAGCTCCGCTTGAACTATATCTTACCTAGTATATAAACCCCTCCTCTCCATACTTTGTATCTCTAACTTAGACCTACACAATCTATGGTGTAAAGTCTCTCTTCACCTGGCTCGCTCTCTTCTCTCTCTCATCCTCGATACTAGGCTTGGTCCCTAGCTATCACCGCCTCTTAGTCTCTGTTGCAGAGCTAAGACCTAGGCCAGTCATAAGCCCTAGGACCCTCGGTTGTTGCTGCCATAGGAAGACTAGACTTGGAATACACCTTGGTGTTCCATTGTTACACAGTCGTAACAAAAGGTCTAAGTTATAGATCATTGGTGCTACTACGCCCAACCATCCACCGGCTACCAGGAGGTAGCAACCCATCGTCACCATGAGGAGAATCAATCTCTCATCCTACCATGTAGGAACTTCTTCAGACAACGAGGAAAGCAGAATCTCTCCTCCCATACCCACATCCTTCTCTGCCGTGCCAGAGCATAGGATACCGACGCCATCTTGTACTCCATCCATCCCACCCCCACCACCTCAACAACCCTCTGCACCAGGAGTCTCACGGGTCTCTTCCGTCACTGGAGAGATCACCCTCCCATCCGAGGAACCCAAAGACTACCACTATCAAGACCCCACCCCGCCTAAACGAGACTTGGCACCTGAACCAGACCTGGACTACCCTATCGGAGAAGTAAGTCCGGAAGACGAAGACGACGACATGGGAGAAATCAAAGCTGCCCTCCCTGAGGAATTTTCAGGCCTCGGGAGTGATGCCAACAGATGGCTGTTGGCAATGGAAGGATACTTCTCTCTTCACGAGGAGAAGTATTCAGACAGGGCAAAATGCCTAGTCCTACTCAACAGGATGTCCCAAGGACACGGGAAAGCCTTTGCTGAGGCTTGGCTTATCAAACTCGCCGATAAAGAAGTACCTTCAAAGAAGAAGGACTATCAATGCATTCGGGACGCCTTCACCACCACCTTCTTGGCATACGATGCCACCACCAATGCGAGGATGGACTTAGCCAATCTCCATCAAGGGAGTCGCAGGGAGGGGTTCGACAACTACCTCTCCCAATTTGTCGTCCTCGCAATCCAATCTGGAATCAAGGAGATGGGCGCTCTAACTGAATGGTTCCTTCGGGGACTTTCCAAAGAGATCGCCATCCAACTCATCCAGTCGGGCATCCTCAACACCGCCGATACATGCAGAAGGTTTACAACAAGGCAGCCAAAATCGCTGGAGGATTCAATCGAATCAGAGGACTCAAGGAAGGACCATGTGTGGCCTATGGAAAGAGTTGCTCCAACCACGATCCAAACACCATGGACGTGGACCGCCTATCCATCTCTCCCTGCTGAGCGCGCTCGACTCATGAGGGAGAAACATTGCTTCATTTGCAAGAACGTCAGGTGTCATACTCGAAAACACCATGGTTACCCTCAAACCCCCCAGGAGAAAAGAAGGACTTTCTCTCCCAAAGCCCACACTCGTGTCGTGGCTGCCCATCCCCCCAGACCATCCCCTTCGGATTCTTTGGATGCGTACATCAAGGGACTCTCCTCGCATTCAAACCGCGACGAGATCTTACAAACCTTGAAGACATGTTTGATCCTAATCTGGACGAACAAGGGAACGTCCTAGAGGGACGATACCCACCGGAGACTACCCTTAGTGAGGAAGAGGAAGTGAATGTCCTTATCTCTGACGGACAACCTTCTTCCACCCCTATTCAGTTGTCTTTTTAGATGGAAGGGATGAACCAATGTCATCACCTTCCGTAATGCTTGCGCCTGTATTTATCACTGGATCGAAGAGTAATTCTATTTGTATTCCTCTCTCGATCCAGGATAGGCAGACCAAGAAAAGTGTTGGCCTTCGCGCCCTAATTGACAGTGGGGCAACAGGATGTTTCATCTCTCAAGAAGTGGTACGCCAAGCTGGACTACCACTTTACCGACTACAAAACCCAATACGGGCATGGAACGTGGACGGTTCCATGAATCGATCTGGCGACATCCAGTACAAAACAAACATCATCCTCAACTACGGAGGAATCAAAGAACGACGGGACCTGTTTGTCCTAAACTGTGGAAAAGACCACGTAATCTTAGGATTACCCTGGCTACGAGCGTTCAATCCGACTATTGATTGGACCAAAGGAAACGTCACCCTCACCCCTGCCACCTACAAGAGTAGGTCAACTGACCACACGGACTCCGCCGCCCAACAATACATTCTTCATTATCTGGGACACAAAGAAGAGGAACACATTCATTGGGAATTGTTCTCTACATTTCAGCAGAAGAACCCTCTCCAACGTGCACAATTCCTTCGTGCACACACCGCCACTCCCATAAAGGTACCAGAATACCTTATACAACAGACCACTCTGTCCACCACCATCACCCAACAAGCTGAGAGGACAAAGGTCACTCTCCCTCCCGAATATCAGACATTCACGGATGTATTTGACAAGAAGGATACCATGAAACTCCCTCCTTCCCGACCTTACGATCATGCCATCGAACTGAAGGACTTGTTCATCCCTAGACGAGCCAAAACCTACCCCCTGGCCCCAGTGGAACAGGTGGCTTGTAGAGAGTTTATCAATGAACACTTGGCATTGGGGAAGATTACCACATCCAAATCTCCCCAAGCCTCCCCCTTCTTCTTTGTCCAGAAGAAGGATGGCAAACTTTGCCCTTGCCAAGACTACCGATATCTGAACTCTCACACCATCAAAAACACTTACCCCCTTTCCCTCATCTCCGACCTAGTAGACAAGGTCTGGGGATCTTCCATCTTCACCAAGTTTGATGTATGTTGGGGATATAACAATATTCTCATCAAACCTGAGGATCGCTGGAAAGCCACATTCGTCACTCCTTTTGGGCTCTTCGAGCCCACTGTCATGTTTTTTGGCATGTGCAACTCCCCCGCCACCTTTCAGGCCTTCATGGACGATCTCTTCGGAGATTTCCTCGCGGAGGGATAGTTGATCATTTACATGGATGATCTCCTTATTCATTCCTCCAACCCCACACTCCATGAGGAATACACTAGAAAGGTTCTCCAACGTTTCTGCGAACACGAAATGTTCCTGAAACTGGAGAAATGCACCTTTGCCACCTCTGAGGTTGACTATCTCGGATTAGTCATCAATGAGAAGGGCGTCCAGATGGACCCTACAAAGCTCAAAGCCATTGAGGAATGGACTTACCCTACCTGCATCAAAGATGTATGGTCCTTCCTGGGCTTTTGCAACTTCTACTGGAAGTTCATCCCCTCCTTTTCCACCCTCGCACGTCCTCTCTTGGATCTCACCAAGAAGGATTCCCCATGGTCATGGACAGATCGCCATATTGCCACCTTCCGTGCCTTGCAGCACGCTTTCACCACTCGCCCCGTGCTCGCCTTCCCTAACACCACCAACCCTTTCACCCTCATGATGGACGCCTCCCTGATGGCCTCCGGAGCGGTTTTGATGCAAGCCAACTCCAACGGCGATCTTCACCCTTGCAGATATCTCTCTCAGACGTTCTCCCCGGCAGAACATAATTACGACATCTATGATTGCGAACTGCTCGCGGTTATCCGAGGTCTCGAAGAATGGAGACAGTACCTCCTCGGTTCCCCCCACCCTGTCAAGATCCTCACGGATCACAAGAACCTCACCTACTTCAAGGAACCGCACAAACTCTCGCGCCGACAAGCCCATTGGATTCTCTTCCTCCAGGACTTTGACCTGGACTATACCGCACTCCCCGGCTCCCAGATGGGACCGGCGGACGCCCTTTCCTGATGGAATGAGGTTGACACCTCTTCTGATAACTCCAACGTCCAATTACTCCCCTCCTTGGCGTTCGACCTACAGGTCCGCGCCATTGACCTCGCCCTTGTGGATAAAATTTCCACTTCCTCCACAACCGACCCCCTCGTCCTTGACGCCCTCCAAAGCATGGAGAAGAGAGAATCCCTTTTTGGGCGGGCACAACCAAACGACTAGTCCTTCACGAACGGTCACCTGTACTTTCAGGATCGTCTCTATATTCCCCCCGATGCCTGCCAGGCCCTCATCTCGTCTGTCCACACTTCCCCCTCTGGCAGCCACGGAGGTCACCTCCATACCATTGCCCTCCTCTCCCATGACTACTGGTGGCCCGGCCTCTCTGCCTTTGTCCAGTGGTTTGTCACTGGTTGCGCACTTTGCCAAAGCCACAAAGTTCGCACCCACCCCACTATTCCCCCTCTTGTCCCCCTTGCGGTGGCCACCTCCTGCCCCTTCAGCCACCTCTCCATTGATTTGATCACGGACCTTTCCCCTGTTGACGGCCTTGATTCTGTCATGGTCGTGGTCGACCATGGCCTTAGTAAGGGGGTAATTCTCACTCCTTGCTCCAAAACCATCGACGCCGCGGGCATTGCCCAACTATTCTTCACCCACATCTTCAAACGCTTCAGACTCCATGACAAACTCATCTCGGACCGTGGTCCACAATTCGCTCGTGAATTAGCTCGTATCCTCAAATATGATGTCTCTCTCTCCACCACCTACCACCCCCAGACCGATGGAGAAACTGAACAATACAACCAGGAGCTAGAGACCTATCTCCGCATTTTCTGTGATGGACAACCTCATAAATGGTTGGAACTCCTGCCAATGGCGGAGTATACCCACAACAACGCAGTCCATTTGGTCACCAACCGCACCCCGTTCTCCCTCCTTATGGGATATGAACCCCGCGCCTATCCCCCTCTGGGCAAAACCTTCATCCCCGCCCTAGAGACCCAACTTTCCCACCTCGACACAGCTCACCTAGAGGCTGAAGCCACACACGAACTTGCCCAAATGCGAATGAAATCGCAGGTACACTCAAAGTTCGTCCCATGGAAAGTTGGAGACAAAGTATGGCTGGAAGCAAAAAACCTCCGCCTACAAGTCCCCTCCCCAAAACTCTCCCCAAAACGGACTGGTCCGTTCACGATCACTCAAGTGATCTCCTCTGTGGCATACAAACTCGCCCTTCCAAAACAGTGGAAAATCCACAATGTCTTCCACGCCTCCCTCTTATCCCCTTACCGGGAAACCACGGAGCATGGCCCCAATTTCACCCGTCCTCCTCCAGAACTTATCGGAACTGAGGAGGAATATGAAATTGATGCCATCATCAATCATCGAGGAACCACAGCTACACAGCAATATCTAGTGCATTGGCACGGATATTCAAATGCGGAAAACATGTGGGAACCCGAACACAATTTTGGAAATGCCAAGGCAGTGTTGAAGGAGTATAAAAAGAGAGTTGGACTTTAAACGCCTCTTTATCTCCAACCACCACCCCACACCCATGGTTTTCCCCTTCCTCGCCACCATCCCCATTTCCACCTGCATCAAATGTCTTCCCCCCTATGCTCGCCATCTCGTCTATGTCGCATTCCTCGAAAACTCGGAGACATACTCCGCCCTGTGCACACTCCCCTACTACTCCTGCAACGAGGTCTTCCCCCACCTCGTCCACTCCTACCAACAATTCACTGTCCTTCGATCCCTTCTCCCCTGGGCTGCCTGGGACTCGACAAGTCTCCCTATCCCCTCAGTCTCTCCTCTCTCGGGCGAGACAACAAATGTCACTCCCCTCGCTGCCATCAAGCAAGCCTTGATCGAGATCAGAAACTCCACTCTTGACGCCCTTCACCATGAGGGACTCAATTTCTGCATCTCCCTCCTCCCACTCCCCCTCATCACCCACGTCCTCAACCCCATCATCTTCGCTCTTCCGGAAACGGCAAGAGCTGCATACTACAACAATGATCCCCTCTACGAGGACGTTGACAACGATCACAGAGGACCTAACTCTTCCTCTACCCCCACTCCCTCGAGTGTCAGTGGAGGCAATGGCAATAGAAGAACTGATCTCATCCTTGAACAAGCATGTGAACTCCTTGCCC
>JBBPQU010000362.1:0-23367 GCA_038092655.1 Boletus sensibilis | reverse complement strand
CGGCTCCCCCCCCCCCCCCTCCGCCCGGGGGGGGGGGGGGGGCCGCCCCCCCCCAATTCCGACCACATAGCAAAAAAGTGCATCATGATAGGGTACACTTACGGGCAACAAGCCTACAAACTCCTTGACATAAAATACTGGACCATCATCTCCAGTCGCCATGTCACCTTCAATGAATCCAGAAAAATCTCCAAGGCGGAGTCTGCTCCATGGAATGCCCCCACTGTTGAGGGACAGTGGGAGGGCCTAATTCTGGAGCATCTCCACTTACTGGAACATGACTATGATGACAATGATGATCCACCTCCACCCAATCCTGGGCCAGTGGGAGATATTCTTGCACCTCCAGAAAACATTCCGGAATGCCCTGTCAGCCCTGGCATTGAAAAACTCGCTGAACGCCTGGACCAACTTCAACTAAATGAGGCTCCAGTTCTGGCTCCAATCCCACCTCCTGCTCCTGCTCCTGCTCCTGCCCCACCTGTATGACAGAGCAACAAGCAGCTAACAAAAACAAAGAGTATGAATGCACCCTAGAGGAAGAGGCTGCAAGGCAGGAACATCACAGAGAAGAAGCACATGCCCTGGAGCAAACTCCGGAACCTCCAGAAAATGACCCAGAACTCCCCAGAGCATTCTCGGCATCAATCAAGGACTTCATATTCGCCGGATCTGCAAACTCATCTTCTGAAGAAGCACTTCCAAAGACCCTAAAGGAAGCTTACTCTGGACTGGACAAAGAACTATGGAAGTCTGCCATGGAAGAGGAACTCCAGAGCCTAAACTCCAACCATGTCTATGAAACCGTACTCATCCCAAAAGGAGTAACTCCGATTACCTCAAAACTGGTCTTCCAGATAAAACAAGACGGACAAGGAAATATGGAATGGTATAAACTCCGGATCATTGCACATGGCTTCACACAGAAGGAGGGAATCGATTACCAGGAGGTTTTTGCCCTGGTCGCTAACCTCAACTCCATCCATACTCCAATTGCCCTTGCTACAAAGTATGATTTGGAATTAGACTAAATGGACGTATCCACAGCTTACCTCAATGGCGAACTGGAAGAGGACCTCTATATGTTACCTCCAGAAGGTGTTCCCATTCAGCCTGGATACTGCTGGAAACTCCAACGTTCCCTGTATGGACTAAAGCAAGGCAGTCGGACTTGGAACAAAACCCTTGACTGGAAACTCAGAGAACTCGGATTTGCTCCTTTAGACGCCAAAATGTGCCTCTACGTGTTCTGAAAAGATGGTCAAGTCTGTTTCCTAGTTGTCTACATAGATGACTTACTTCTAGCCGCTACCACTCAGAAGTTCATGAACTCCATTAAGGAAAAGCTTTCTGCCGCTTTCAAAATGCATGACCTTGGGGAGGCCAAGTACATCCTCAGAATCAAAATCAAGTGAAACCGAAAACTCTGAACTATTTCCTTGTGCCAATCACAGTATTGCCCACAATCCTAGATCAGACCAGCATGTCCACTTGCAAACCAGATTGGACACCATTGGTGCATGGTCTATAACTCTCTGCAACTGATCCAATGGATGACCACACTGTCCCGGAAATGATCATTGAAGGAAAACAGGTCTCATACCTCATGGTCATAGGATCACTGATGTACCTCATGCTCGGAACATGTCCAGACATCACATATGCAGTGGGCACACTTAGCCATTTCAGTGCAAAACCCAAGTTTGTACACTAGGAAGCCATAAAATGCATACTCCACTATGTGCAAGCTACCAAGGACATGGAACTCCGATTTGATGGAACTGAACTCTCCATGGACATGGATTTCCATGGATACTCCAATGCTGGTTGGTCCCAGGATCCAGACAACTCCCGCTCCACATCCAGTTTCATATTCATTAGTAATCACGGAGCCATATCTTGGTCTAGCAAGCTACAAAGCATGGTAGCCCTCTCCACTACAGAATTGGAGTACATCGGACTCAGCAATGCCAGACAACATGTCGCATGGCTCCGAACCTTCTTCAATGAAATCAGACACTCACAGAAAGCTCCCACTGAGCTATTCTGTGATAATCAGGCTGCTATCATCTTATGCCATGACCCACAGTTTTGAGCCCAGACCAAACACATCCAGCAGAAGTATCACTTTGTCCAAGATGACCTAGTTGGAAAAGGAGAAGCAGTAGTCCAGTATGTCTCCACCAAGGACATGGTGGCGGAAATACTCACGAAACCGCTTGTGAGAGAGCAACACTGGAAGTTCATCTGAGGTATGGGACTACGACTACACTTGAGTGGAAGTGACAAAATACTATTAACTCTGGAGGGTATTCCGGTGGTCCAATTCTCTGGACCAGTCAGATAGGTATCCTAACATGTCTGGACCACTATTTTCATATGATACTGTGTTACCGCTCGGTAATGTAGTTACACACTTATTACCACACTTTCTTAGATCTCTTTTTCCCTGCAACTTATTCGGGTACAAGTGTGCCTCTAGCCCATACTATTTAGACTCTCTGTTACACCTAGAACACCTCAGTTGTTTTTGCCCATCTTAGGCAGCAGCTGAGGTGAGCCTTTCCTACTTATTATTTACTCTAAACTAATGTACTGAAGCTCCGAACTTTTCCAGACTTGCTAGCTTTGCCCTACTCTGGACCTTCGGACCTTCGGACTTTGTTAAGTTGTCTATGTTGATGATATCCTACTAGCCGCTATCACTCAGAAGTTCATAAACTCCATCAAGGCAAAACTCTCTGCCACTTTCAAAATACATGACCTTGGAGAGGCCAAATACATCCTTGGAATTGAAATCAAGCGGAACCAGAAACTCCGGACCATCTCCTTGTGCCAACCCCAATATTGCCACACAATCCTCAAATGGACTGGCATGTCCACATGTAAACCAGCATGGACTCCTATGGCACACAGCCTTTAGCTTTCTGCAACTGATCCAACAGACGATCACATTGTCCCAGAAATGATCATTGAAGGAAAACAGGTTTCATACCTGATGGTCATAGGTTCACTAATGTACCTCATGCTCGGAACACATCTGGACATTGTGTACATAGTCAGCACACTCAGCCATTTCAGCACAAAGCCCAAATTCATTCATTAGAAAGCAGCAAAACATGCACTCCAGTACATACAAGCCACCAAGGATATGGAACTCCGGTTCAACGGAGCAGAACTCTCTATGGAGATGGATTTTCACAGGTACTCTGATGCTGGTTGGTCTCAGGAATTGGACAACTCCCATTCCACCTCTGGTTTCGTATTCATTAGCAATCATGGAGCCATCTCCTGGTCCAGTAAACTACAAAGCATGGTGGCCCTCTCCACTACGGAATCGGAGTACATTGGACTTAGCAATGCTGGACAACACTTAGCCTGGCTCCGAACCTTCTTTGACGAAATTGGACATTCACAGAAGGCCCCTACCAAACTGTTCTGCAATAATCAGGCTGCTATCATTCTATGTTGCGATCTGCAATTCCGATGTAAAGAAAACTCTGATCCTTGATAGGAATAAATCCAATCTGGTCAGTAGCAAAAGAAATTGATGGGTGCAATATGTTCAACTCTAAAGGGATTCCAGAGAAGAGAAGACACACAGAAGGATATAGCTAAAGCTCACCAAACCTTTCTGAGCAAGAAACAGTATTTCCGGACAGTTTCTGGAATATTGGGCAGAAAATGCGGATGGAAAATGTAGCAGAACGGACGCATGATAGCATAGAACAGTAGGATGGATGAGCGGAAAGTGTTGGATGGTGACAAAGGGCTTAGGAAACATTGTTGATCAATGCAACAGAACGAATGATGAATTTTTCTAAAGGCTAAGTACAACCTTTTATAGTCTGGGCATACCTGAGACTTCATGACAACCAGGAGACAGAGTGTTACCAAGGTAAACTAAGTATAACTCGACTCCGAAACAAGTCCATAGCAACATAAAAGAGAATGAAACAAAAGGATAAGGGAAACGAAGTCAGAAGAGTAAAGACGAAAGATATCCAGACTTGTAGTAAGGCTAATCCGAAGTATCCGGAATTAAGAAAACAGGAGGAAACAATATCTGAAGTATCTGAAATTAGGGAAACAAGAGGAGGTGATATCCAAGAAAGTAGGCACTTACCAGTGAGGTGGACAGAATAGGACAATGGATTGGAGAACAAGGACAATCAGTCCGGAATATTGGAAAACTGGTCCGGAATATTGGGAAATAGGTCCAGAAGGACGGATAGGGGTGGATAGAAGTCCTATGGGTTGGATAATGATGGATATGTGTTACGCTTGGTCCAAGGATGGACAAGCAGAACTCAGTAAAGCTAGGACAAAGGAGGTGACTCAACAACGGAGTCCAATGACAACTTCCACAAGGGTCTTCCAAGTGGTGGTACGACCAACTAGTACATGCTAGAAGGCGGAGGCTTCCCTAGCGACAGCTAAGGTGGTTGACGAAGACAAGATAACAACTTGAGATGAGCCGGTGTAGAGAGCATCTGCTCCCTGCGGTTGTAGCCTTCCGTTTTCCCATTCTCTGTCCCATCCAGTGGCCTTAGCTTTTAGTCTGCGCACTGAACATTCCTCCGTTATCAATCTGTACCACACCTGATCCGTATCTGTCAGTCCGCTCAGTCCAGTAAGTCAGTCTGTTGTTCGTGGTAAGTCTGGAACAGTCCGGAATCCGTTTCCCCTTCATCTACCTACTTTCCCTCTTATTGGACTCAGATAGTAAGACAGCGACTAGCACGTCAAATACACTAGGGTTACGGACATATCTCATCTCTGTACTATCTCATCTCCATACTGGTCTCATCTCATTTACCTTTTACTCGGACTCTTCTCAACCCTTATTTCATTACTTACCTGTCTGGATTGTACCTTAGAGTATAAGTCCTGTCGGCTGGTTTGGTAATGCTCAGTTTCCTCCCGTTGGATTCTCACTATCGTTTGTCGCCCGTCCAAACTGTCTTCGTCGACCGCCCAACGTGGGTCTCCAGAGAACACCGTCATTCTCATTGTCATACACCTTTCCGCATGCTGCACTCCATCTCTTTCCACGTCCGCTCTGTTCTCAGACTCTCGGACTCACCTTTCTTCAGTCCAGACTCACCCCAGACTTTCTAATATCCACCGGGTTTAGTACCCTCAGGTCTATCTTCGACGCCTCCGCCCGGAATCCCTTTAGGGACGGACATTTTGTACCCTTCTAACTAATCCTTCAAGCTCTGACCGGAACACTTGTTCCAGCAGGTCATCCAAGCTATCTTCTCTACACCGGGCTTAGAGGGAAGCGAGAGGAGGAGAAGGCAGCAATGTATAAGGTAGACTGAGTAGGTCTAAGCTGAAGTTACATCGGTGCTAGGAATCGGGTTTATATACTAGAAGAGCCTGAGAGATGAGAACTATATCATGGAAACCCATGGAAAGGTATGGAATAAGGATGACGCGTTGCGACGTGTAAGCATAGAAAGTGATGGAAGGTTGGGGAACAATGCTGACACGTCGTGTGACTAACAAGTGATGAGTAAACAAGATAAAAAGAGATGCATCAAGCAGGGCTTGAACAGCTGATGCAATTGTTATGATTCACCTTATTCTTTTCCTTTGCCCACAATTAACCTTGCGTTGTATCAACACGAGTCACTCGTTCGACTCCCACCTCGTACGTTCTTTCTCTCTGTCGTCACGTGACTTCTTCCATCCGGCTGCTGCCGTTTCATCACGTGTCTCTGCAGTCATCACGCCATGATGACGCCATCTCTTTTATTTGTAATACTAATGATGTGTCGCCTTCTTATTGGCTCCTCATTATCGTATGACACGTCATCCCCTTTCCCACTCCATACTTAGTATCTCGTTCCCATGGTCTGTGTGCCGGACTCGTATGTATAAATATGCGACTCCTCCGTAGTCAATCCCTAGCTTAGACCTCCCTTGTACTCCCTAGTACTTGGCCTCGCTAGAAATCTACTTGGTTCCTCGCTCGCTCTCGGCCCCTCGTCTCCTACCTCTGACCTGGACTTGTCTGGTCCCCTTGAACCCTTGACCCAGTCAGGTGAGCTATTGAGCCCTGCATCCGGTCTCCTTGCTGCTGTTGTTGCACTCTGTGCCCAGCGGAATCCCTTGAACCCTTGACCCGGTCAGGTGAGCTATTGAGCCCCTGCGTCCGGTCTCCTTGCTGCTGTTGTTGCACTCAGTGCCCAGTGGAATCCTTTGAACCCTTGACCTGGTCTTATTCGACTGGTCCCCTTGTTGTCATCTCGGGACACCACCGCAGGACAACTCACTTCGCCTTGTGTACGCTTACGCGTCCAAGGATAACCCTTCGCCCTAGACCGCTCTTGACACACAAGGGCTACGTTTGGTCCTACCTGGGTCGAGCATAACAAAAGGTCTAAGCTCTCGCCTCCGGCTACTTCTACGTAAGCCGTCACCATTTCCCACTGAAGACCCTATGACTCTCTCTGGCGACCTCGTTGGCCAGAACCCGTCGGATCCCCTGAATCCACCTCAGAATCCAATGAGGAAGAACCCGAAGACCCCTTGGACGTCTTCCCTGATGTCACCCTACCCTCTCAAGAAGAAGTCTTTGAAGACGCTGAATTATCCCATCAGCTCTCCTCCTCCCTCTCCATTCCTCGCATTCCTACTCCTCCGTCTCCCACTCCCGTCACTCAGAACCCGTTGTTCCAACTCCCTTCCCCTGTCCAACCGACCTCACCCTCATCACCTTCGGGTATGTCCTCACGTGCCGTTGAACTTCACCTCAGAGCCCCTCGGGCTTTCAATGGATCCTACGACCGAGTCATTGAATGGCTCAACACCGTTGAAACTTACCTTTTGGTAAACGGTGATGTTTATAACACCGATGCCAAGAAGGTCACCTTCGCCCTCTCTCATATGACTGAGGGATCTGCTCACACTTGGGCTGGTACTTTTAGACAGACCACCCTCGCTCTCGTCACCCCTAGCCTTGGTTCTTTCAACGACTTCAAAGTCGCCTTTAAGAAAGCCTTCGAACACCACAACACCATTGGCAATGCTGTTGCCTGGTCATTCACCACCCGCATCATCCCCAAGAAGGATGAATCCCATGCCACGACTCTGCAGAACTATATCTCAGAGTTCAAGAACAAAGTCACCCTCGCGCGCATCACTGACCCCAACGTCTTGATCCGGTACTTTGCGTCCGGAATCCCCGTGCCCCTGATGTCAAAAATTATAGGGATGGACACCGTCCCGTCCACCATTGACTCTTGGTACAAAAAAGCTGTACACTTCCAAACCCAACGCGATCACACTCGTGAAATCGCCCAGGTTAACAAGAAACCTTCGGGCGGTTACCACTTGTTTACCCCTAGATCCTCCGCTCCCACCAAAGATCCCGACACCATGGACGTCGACCTCGTGAAAGTAAGCAAGCTGACCGATGCAGAATGACAGCATTGCCACAAGGAAGGCCTCTGCTTCTGCTGCCAGAAACCCGGCCATAATTCCTTCAAATGCCCCTCCTTCCCAGCTGAGAAGCCGAAGAACAAGTGTGTCAATAAGGTAGAAGAAACACTTCTGAAGCTGGAGGAGATTGAAGATGATGACGACGACGAAGAAACTGTCCGTCATATTTCTTTTCTTTCAGGTTTTTAAACCAGGGATCTGCTTTGACGCCAGACTCCCCTTTCCCTTGTAGTGGTGTAACCATACCTTCACTTGTACCCAAGGCAATAGAAATCGCCGTGCAACTCATCGTACCCTCACACTCTCTCAAAGCCGTCGACACTCATGCCCTCATCGACAGCGGAGCCAGCATCAATTGTATGGACTGGGACTTCGCCAAGAAGAACAGGCTTCCTATCGTTAAACTCGAACAACCCCTTCACACCAGGAACACCAATAGTTCCTTCAACAAAAGCGGTGATATCCGACACGGAGTCACCATCTTCCTGAACATAGAGGGTATCGCTCATCGCATACTCTTCCACCTGATGTCCCTTCAGGACAATATCCTCCTCGGAACCCCCTGGCTTCACGCTGTGAACCCCTCGATTGACTGGGCTAAATGCACGGTCGCTATCTCTGAATCCTCTGACCAATCAAAGGAACTCTACTCCTCCCACATCACTGATGTCAAGCAACACGACGCCCATTATTGGGTTCCTCCTCCGGCACCTCCCTGCCACGTCAACGTCTGTGCCACTGAACACGAGAAACTCTTTTCCTACAACGAATGGGAAGAAGAGAACCAATTCATCAACCGTGCTCTCAGTAACTGCACCCTCCACCGAACTCTTAGGTTCGGATCCTGCTTTGCCCCTCTAGGATCCGCCCAGATCGCTAGACTCACCCAAGCCACAGAGCTTGCCATCTCTGCCAACAAAGACAAACCCAAGACGGTTCTTCCCCTGGCTTACACCAAATTTGCGTCGGTTTTCTCCAAGGAAGCCACCGACCATGTTCCTCCCTCATGACCCTATAACCACGAGATCAATCTCAAGGAGGGCTTCGTTCCGAAGATCGGGAAACTCTATCCCCTTACGCCTGAAGAATGAACAGCTACCGAAGCCTTCCTTGACGAGAACCTCGCTGCTGGGAAGATCCGACTGTCGAATTCTCCTCAGGCCTCTCCCTTCTTCTTGACAAAGAAGAAGGACGGTGGACTCTGTCCCTGCCAAGACTACCGATACGTCAACGAACATACAGTTCGGGATGCCTACCCCCTCCTGCTCATTTCTGACCTCATAGACAAACTGAAAGACGCCAAAGTCTTCACGAAGTTTGATGTCCGATGGGGATACAACAACGTCTGCGTCACAGACGGCCATCAATGGAAGGCCGCATTCGTCACGCACAAGGGTCTCTTCGAACCCATGGTGATGTTCTTCAGACTATGTAACTCACCCGCTACGTTCCAGTGGTTCATGAACAACTCCTTCCACGACATGATCGCCGAAGGATGGCTTGTCATCTATATGGATGACCTCTTGATATTCTTGCCAGACGAGAAAACCCACAAAGAACACACAAAATGCGTCCTCCAGTGTATGATGGAGCTCGACTTACATCTCAAACTTGAGAAGTGTAAATTTGCCACTGACGAAGTCAAATACTTAGGACTCGTCGTCAAACCCGGCAAACTTGCCATGGACCCCATCAAGCTAGAAGGAATGTCCTCCTGGCCCACTCCCACAACTGTCAAGGAAGTCTGTTCCTTCCTTGGCTTTGCCAACTTCTATCACCAGTTCATTCTGGATTACTCCACCGTCGCACCCCCCCTCATTGATCTCACGAAGAAAAACCTCTCTTGGGCATGGACTCCTGCCTGCCAAAACGCCTTCGCTTCTCTCAAGAAGCTCTTCCTCGCTGAACCGGTACTCCATATGCCGAACCTTGCCACCCCCTTCGCTATCACCACTGACACCTCACGGAACGCCACCGGAGGAATTCTCTTGCAGGCAGACTTCAACGGAGACTGGCATTCCTGCTCGTACCTCTCACAATCTCTCACTGCCGCTGAGCAGAACTATGACATCTATGACCGTGAGCTACTTGCCGTCATCCGCGCCTTGAAATCCTGGAGACACTATCTCCACGGGTCCCAATTTCCCGTTCAGGTCTTCACTGATCACAAGAACTTGACATTCTTCCGATCCCCTCAGACCCTCAACCACCGTCAGGCGTGTTGGCTCCTTGATCTTGCAGACTTTGATCTCAAGATGATCCACGTACCCGGTTCTCAGCTCTCGGGTCCTGACATCCTCTCTCGGCACTGTGACCACTTCCCTCGCTCTGACCCCGACAATAAGGTGGTCACGCTCCTCCCCCCTTCGATCTTTGTCCGTGCTATCGACACCACCCTTGCCGATAAGATCTCCCTCGCCTCAAAGAGCGATCCTGTCTGTCTCCAGCGTCTTCAATTGATGAATGAAGACATCCCCCTCACCTTCCGCTCTTGCCTCTCTGATTGGCAGATGGAGGGCAATGTCCTTATGTATAAGGGCCATGTATACGTTCCGGATTCTGGGGACTTATGCCGCTCTATCCTCCACTGCTGCCATGATCATGAGACCACCAATCACCCTGGCTTCTTGAAAACCTGCCAACTCGTCTCTGCCGAGTTCTGGTGGCCCGGGCTCGCTACCTATGTCTGCCGCTATGTCAAAGGCTGTGCTACCTGCCAGCAAAACAAATTGAACACCCACCCCACGGTTGCTCCTCTCACGCCCATCAAGTCCTCCGCCACTCGCCCATTCCAGCAGATCTCGTGTGATCTCATCACGGATCTCTCTGAATCCTCTTCCTTCGATACCCTTTTGGTCGTGGTTGACCATGGGCTTACTAGGGGGGTGATTCTTTGCCCCACGAAGAAAACTATCACCGCCGAGGGAGTAGCATCCCTCTTTTTCCACAAAGTCTTCACTCATTTTGGACTTTACAACAAGGTTATCTCCGACCGTGGTCCTCAGTTCGCCTCCGCCTTTGGTAAAGAGCTCGGACACATCCTAAACTACAACCTCTCCCTCTCCACGGCTTACCATCCTCAGACCAATAGCAAAACTGAATGCGTCAACCAGGAAATCAAGACATACCTCCATATTTTCTGCGGAAATAACCCTGGTTCCTGGGCTGACAACATCTCCCACGCAGAATTTGCCCATAATCACCGCCCCCACTCTGTAACCAGTCAATTGCTGTTCTATCTCATGATGGGATACGAACCCCGTGCCCTGCCTTCGGTTATCGCCGAATCCTCTCTCCCTGCCATAGAAACCCACATGAAAACCCTGAATGCCGCTTGAAGCGAAGCCCTTGCATCTCACGAACTCGCCTGCCAGACTATGGCCGCTCGCACTCGCCAGAAGTTCACCCCATTCCAAAATGGAGACAAGATTTGGCTCAAAGCCCGAAACCTGAAACGCTCCGTCGTTAACCCGAAATTCGCCCCGAAACACGAAGGACCCTTCACCATCACGAAGGTCTTGTCACCGATCACCTACCATCTCTGACTTCCTGCCACTTGGAAGATCCACCCAGTCTTCCATGCCTCACTCCTAACCCCCTACCGCGAGAACCCCATCCATGGACGGAACTTCCCAAAGCCTCCACTGGATCTGGTCGCCGGTGAGGAGGAATACGAAATCGACCAGATCTTACGCCACCACGGAACTCCCCACTCCTGCTCCTTCCTGATTCGCTGGAAGGGATATACTGCGGAAGATGACTCATGGGTCCCAGAACGGGATTTGAAAAATGCCAGCTCTGCCCTCAGGGCGTATAAGAAGCTGCATCCCTGCATCTTTCCCTCCAACTGCTCTTAGACCCCAACCACTATGTCCTCCATTGATCTCCGCATCCCTAGCTTGATCTCCACCGTATCCTCCATCACTCCATCTACCCCGCTCCAAAATGTCTCTCCCATCGAAGCCAACGCCACCCTCCACGATCATCTTGACCGTCCTCCGTCACCTTCTGATCTTTCTCGTGCGCCTTCCCTGTCTCCTCTTGACTTTGACAGTGGAAGTCCTCCCCCTCTTGCATCCCTGGATATTACATCCAGCCTGCGTCCTGTTGAGCAACTCCCTACTATTGCTCCAAGTCCTTATCTTCCGATTTCTGTCACTGCTTGCACAGAACCTATCCTATCTGTAGACGTTCTGATCTTTGCCAACCGCCTCCGCGACAACCACCCCAATGGGGAAGAAATTGTCATGCTCACACAGCAACTGTGCAACCCCCGTATCACCACCCACATTGACCACTACCTTGACATAGGGTCCCCTCTCCATGCGCTCTACTGCACCTTCCTCCAGAATGAAACAATCCTCACTCACTTGGGCCACCTTGTAGCCCGAGCAGAGCAGGAACTCATTAATCGTCTTATCCTTGATGACGCCCGCGACATCCAGGCCCAATTATTCATCGCCATGTACCAACTCGACATGCTCGAGTTCCTCGTCGACACAGACCACTACCTCTTGGATCTCGCCTGTTGCACTCGCCCTTTGACCCAAGATCTCGCTGCCATAATGAGTGCCTGGCAAACCCTCTCTGACCACACTGCTGCCCATGCCACCGCTCTCCGTGTTGGACGTCACCTTCCCATCCCTCATGTCTCTTCCCCCGAGCAATCTCCAACCCCTCCTCCTTCAGAGGTCGAACCCTTCCTCGAGGAAACCATCGACCCCATGTTCCTAGAACGTGAACCTAAGACCCCATCCGCGTCCTCCTCTCCACTCAATGAGCCCTCCCTTGCGGCCCTCGAACATGCAGAAGCTCAGGCATACAGTAGTAACCCCCTACCTCCATCCCATCCACGCTACTCCCAGGTGTGCTTCCAGTGCCGACACCTCAGTCACATGAAACGGGACTGCCCCGTTTACTCCTGCCTCTATTGTCAATGTGTCGCACCCGGCCACAACCAAGCTTACTGCCCTCGCTTCTGCTGTTCCATCTGCCATCGCATGGCCCCCAGTCATCATGCCGACGTCTGCCCCTGGCATCCTCGTCATCAAAGTTCACAACCCTCTTCCTCCTCCTCGTCTTCCCATGGCTCCTTTCACTCCCGACGCTCCTGCACGTCCACCACCACTGACTTCCAATGGTCCCACCAGCGTCACTGCCCATCTCGACACTCTTGTCCTCTCCCTGTCCCTGTGCCTTGCGCAGATGACCCTTTCAACGATGTCTATGTCGACAACGACCCCTATGACAAAGTAGCATGGGCCAACATCACTGGATCCCCTTGAAGATGTCTCAGTGGCACTTCGACGATAAGAGGGGGGTAATGTTACAATTCACCTTATTCTTTTCCTTTTCCCACAATTAACCTTGTGTTGTATCAACACGAGTCGCTCGTTCGACTCCCACCTTGTACGTTCTTTCTCTCTGTCGTCACGTGACTTCTTCCATCCGGCTGCTGCCATTTCATCACGTGTCTCTGCAGTCATCACGCCATGATGACGCCATCTCTTTTATTTGTAATACTAATGATGCGTCGCCTTCTTATTGGCTCCTCATTATCGTATGACACGTCATCCCCTTTCCCACTCCATACTTAGTATCTCGTTCCCATGGTCTGTGCGCCGGACTCGTACGTATAAATATGCGACTCCTCCGTAGTCAATCCCTAGCTTAGACCTCCCTTGTACTCCCTAGTACTTGGCCTCGCTAGAAATCTACTTGGTTCCTCACTCGCTCTCGGCCCCTCATCTCCTACCTCTGACCTGGACTTGTCTGGTCCCCTTGAACCCTTGACCCAGTCAGGTGAGCTATTGAGCCCTGCATCCGGTCTCCTTGCTGCTGTTGTTGCACTCAGTGCCCAGTGGAATCCTTTGAACCCTTGACCTGGTCTTATTCAACCGGTTCCCTCGTTGTCGTCTCAGGACACCACCACAGGACAACTCACTTCACCTTGTGTACGCTTACGCATCCAAGGATAACCCTTCGCCCTAGACTGCTCTTGACACACAAGGGCTACGTTCAGTCCTACCTGGGTCGAGCGTAACAGCAATAGTCTGTAGGCAAATCAAGGATACGCATAGGTAAAGAAAAAGGGTACTGCAAATCGTAACATTACCCCCATATTAGGTCCTGAATCTCCGATGAAGGTCTACTTCAAAGACCGCGGTAATCAGCTCCTGGGAAGCCGGTGATGTTGGCCCATGCCTCTGCACTGTAAGGGTCGTCCTCAACAAAGGTATTCTCATGATCGGGGAATCTATTGTTAAAGTGGGGGTTGAGTGAGTCGTTGGGTGAATGACTATGACACTGATGGGTAGTATGACGTGGAGAGCGGTGAGTAGTAGTGGAAGAGCGAGGAGGGGGAACTTGATGAGGAGGGGGTTCACGAAGAGCGGGGGATCCAAGGGATGCACGCGAAGAGCTGGACAATTGTGAAGAGCATGACGAGGGGGTTCGTGCATGGACACAAGGAGGGCCAGGGCAGTGCCATTGAGGATGACGAGGGGCCCAGACATGGCATAAGGGGCACTGATAGAAGGTACACGAGATACGCACATGTCCAAGGTGGTGGCACACGAAACAAGAATCATGATAGCAAGGGTGTCCATGGTAGAGAGTGATGCGTCCAGTTTCTTTGGTGTGGGTGACTTCTGCGCGATCCATGGCGAGGATCTCCTCGGGATCTAAAGTGGAGGACGACGCGGATGGAGTGAAGGGGGTATCTGATAGTCTTTGTTCTAAGGACAACTGTCGCAGGTAGTGATCTATCTCCTCAAAGAACTCGAGGGTATCAAGCTCGTGGAAGGCGACGACTAGGTGTTCCGTAAGATCCCTTTGCATGGATCTGAGGATGGTGGCATAGAAGGAATTGTTGGCGTCACCGGCGTCTAGACGAGTAGCGATGGCGGAGATACGAGCGATCTGGAGATAGGCGGAGTAGAGAGCGAAGATGGTGGAATCTGCGTCACAGTGAGCAGAGATGGCCAGCACCATATGGGGGTTGTGGATGTGATGGTTGAGACGAGCCAAAACCTCATGCATAGCATAGTTGGAGCGAAGGGTGTTAGCATGGAGGGGGACGTTTACAGAGGTCACGGAAGGAGGCAACATAGCGATAGAAGTAGGTGGGAGACCAGGCTCCCCAAGAGGCCAAAGAGAAGGGCCCCATCCAGCATGCTGAGTAGGAGCATCTTCATTAATAATCGGAGTGCCCGGAGGCATAGGTGGAGTGATGGACGATTTGGTGGAGATGGAGATGGCGGAGACATTGTTTTCGAAGGACATGGTGGTGTTTTAACAATGAGATGAAGATGGGGGAAAAACGGAAGGATGGAGGTTTTTATATGCCCTCAAGGCGGAGTTGGCATTTTTCAAGTCCCGTTCAGGGACCCAGGAGTCTTCTTCGGCAGAGTATCCTTTCCATCGGATCAGGAAAGAATGGTGTCTGGCAGTTCCGCGGTGTTGGATGATCTTCTCTATTTCGTATTCCTCTTCGCTGGTGATAAGGTCAGGTGGTGGAGCTAGAAAGTTCCGACCGTGTACGTTGTTTTCGCAATAGGGCAATAAGAGGGTGGCGTGGAAGACAGGGTGAATCTTCCAAGTTTTTGGGAGGCGGAGTTGGTATGTGATAGGGGATAGGACCTTCGTGATGGTAAAAGGTCCTTCACGTTTCGGGGCAAACTTGGGGTTGATAATTTGTCATTTGAGGTTTCTGGCCTCGAGCCAGACTTTGTCTCCAAGGATGAAGGGAGAGAATTTTCGACAAGTACGAGCGGCCATGACTTGCCTGGCAAGTTCATGGGATGCGAGAGCTTCATCTCAAGTGGCGGAGAGGGATTTTAGGTGGGATTCGACAGCAGGAAGAGTGGAGTCGGAGATTACTGAGGGAAGGGCACGGGGTTCATATCCCATCATAAGATAGAATGGAGATTGGTTGGTGATGGAATGAGGGCGGTGATTATGAGCGAATTTGGCATGAAAGATCTTTTCGGCCCAAGTACTGGGTTCATTTCCGCAAAAGATTCGTAAGTAGGTTTCAATTTCTTGGTTGACTTGTTCAGTTTCTCCGTCGGACTGGGTGTTACAATTCGGCCTGGTGGCACAAGTACCTGGATACCCAGACTCGTTTCTTTTCTCAACAACTCCATCATTGTCCTAGTTGGACGACTCTCCTTGTCATTGTCTTAACCAGACAACCTCCCCTCGTCATCCAACCTGGCTACACACCTTGCCCATTGGTTGACCACTCCTCGCGACCTCATTCCTTGAGCTCTCAATGGTCGCTCCCCAACCACTCTACCCTCAGTGGCTATCTCTACACAGCCACCTCAATCCTACAATGGCTGTACCACAGCCTCCCTAATCTCAACCCTCACGATGGCTATGCCATCTCCTTCCAATCCTCTCCAATCACTTGCAGCTGTCCCATAGCCCCTCTGATCCTATCCCTCCCGATGGCAGTCCCACTGCCTCATTGATCCTAGATCACCCGATGGCTGTACCCACAGCCTCCTTAATCCTAGATCACCTGATGACTGTCCACAGCCTCTCTGATCCTAGACCACCCGATGGCAGTGCCATCTCTTTTCTATTCCTCCCGATCCGGTTCTCTCCGTCTCCTTCCGATTCCTCCTGAACTATTCCTATTGGTCTGTATTCCTATCTATTGCCTTGACCGCGTACACGATGTGTCTTCACGTGATCCTATGTGTCTCTTCACGCGATGCGTTCCTTACCTAACACGCGACGCATCTCTTACCTAATACATGCCGAGCCTGCCCTATACCTTTTAGAGCTCCGCTTGAACTCTATTGTACACACTATAAATAGGTGCTCCCCTACGGAGTTGTATCTCTAACTTAGACCTACACAATCTACAGTGTAGACCCACTCCTAGCAGTACCCCTCTCTGCCAAGGAGCTCATCCTCTGCTCATAACCACTTGCACCTCTGGGAGGTATTCCAAAGATCAACCAGTAGCAAACCCCTTGCTACTAGCAGAGGACCCCTTCATCACCTCGTCCCTGGACGACTCGTATTCGCTAGAGGAGGCAGACCTCTAGACGATTGGACCTTTGACCACGACAGGTCAATAGGATAGCTGAACCTCTCGGTTGGCCGGAGCTCAGCTCGTGAACACTTCACTCACTCAGGGAACCCATGGAGTCTTTCTCTAGACTGCCATCTCAGGGAGGACCCCTTCGACATCTTGTTGTCACTACTGCGACCAACTGGTCAGAGACATAGTGCTAAGGAGAGCCAAGCCTTAGCAACCTTCGACATCTCAGTGCCCTCGGACCTCTTCGAAGGAGACAGCCAACAAGACCAGGTCGTCCCGTTGTGCTCTGGCAGAGTCCTTTGACATCTGTACAGCCAACCAACCAGTGGTCGACAGCACGGACTCACGTGTCGTCTGTCAACTCTGCATCTACCCTTGCAAGGAGTGCTAGAGAGTCGGTCGGATACACTTTGGTGTACCATTGTTACACGGTTGTAACACTGGGGATGGTAGGCGGTGGAAAGGGAAAGGTTGTAGTTGAGGAGTTTTCCGAGTTCTTTGGCGAATGCAGAGGTGAATTGTGGTCCTTGATCAGAGATAACTTTGTCATAAAGTCCGAACCAAAGGTATACTTTGTGGAAAAAGAGGGCAGCAATCCCCTCGGCGGTGATAGATTTCTTGGTGGGGCAGAGAATTACCCCCTTAGTAAGCCCATGGTCGACCACGACCAATAGGGAATCGAAGTCAGAAGACATGGGAAGATCCACAATCAGGTCACAAGAGACCTGCTGGAAGGGATGAGAAGCGGAGGATTTGATCAGGGTGAGCGGCGGTATGGTGGGATGGGTGTTGGCTTTGTTTTGTTGACAGGTGGCGCAACCCTCGATGTATTTGCAGACATAGGTGACAAGTCCCAGCCACCAAAACTCAGCAGCGACGAGTTGGCAGGTTTTAAGATAACTGGGGTGTCCGGCAGTCTCATGATCATGGCAGCATTGAAGGATGGAACAACGGAGTTCGTCATCAGCAGGTATGTACACCCTACCCTGGTACGTGAGGATACCGGCATCCAATTGCCAGTTTGAGAGGCAGGAGTGGAATGCAGGAGGAATATCCTCGTTCATGGATTGGAGGGTTTGGAGGACAAGTGGATCTCCAGCGGAGGAGGATTGGACATGGTGATGGAGTGTGGTATCAATGGTACATATGAAGAGTGAGGGAGGAAGGAGGGTGACTCCTTCATTGTCGAGATCGGAAGCAGGGAGATGATCAGGATGGCGGGAGAGAGCATCGGGTCTGGCAAGGAGTTTGCCAGGTACATGAATCATCTTTAGATCGAAATCTGAAAGATCTAGCAGCCAATGCACTTGGCGTCGGTTCAGTGCTTGGGGTTTGCGGAAGTAGGTGAGGTTTTTGTGGTTGGTGAAGACTTGAATGGGGAAGGAGGAGCCTTGGAGGTAGTGGCACCAGGACTTTAGCGCACGGAGGATGGCAAGAAGTTCTCTGTCATAGATGTCATAGTTCCATTTGGCAGGGGAGAAGGATTGTGAGAGGTAGGAACAAGGGTGCCATTCTCCATTGGAATCAGTTTGGAGAAGGATACCTCCAGAGGCGAATTTGGAGGCGTCGGTGGCAATGGCGAAGGGGGCAGCAAGGTTAGGCATGTGGAGAACAGGTTTCGACAGAAAGAGATCCTTGAGGGTATCGAAGGATTCTTGGCAACGAGACGTCCATTGCCATTGAAGATCCTTCTTAGTGAGGTTGATGAGGGGTCGAGTGATGTTGGAGTAGTCAGGTATGAATTGCCTGTAGAAATTAGCAAACCCCAGGAAGGAGCGGACATCTTTGACTTTGGCAGGGGTAGGCCAAGAGGCAATACCGTCTAATTTAATGGAGTCCATGGCGAGTTGTCCAGGTTTGACGATCATACCAAGGTATTCAACTTCGGTGGTGGCGAAGTTGCATTTTTCAAGTTTGAGATGGAGGTCAAGTTCCATCATGCACTGTAGGACACATTTAGTACGTTCTTTATGAGTTTTTTCATTGGGAGAGAAGATGAGAAGGTCATCCATGTAGATGACTAGCCATCCTTTGGCGATCATGTCGTGGAAGGAGTCATTCATGAATCTCTGAAAGGTGGCGGGTGAGTTACAAAGACCAAAGAACATTACTGTGGATTCAAAGAGGCCTTTGTGGGTGACGAAGGTGGCTTTCCATTGGTGTCCGTCTTTGATCTGAATGTTGTTGTACCCCCATCGCACGTCGAACTTGGTGAAGACTTTTGCATCTCAAAGTTTATCGATGAGGTCGGAAATGAGAGGGAGGGGGTAGATGTCTCGAACGGTATGTTCGTTGACATATCGATAATCTTGACATGGGCGAAGGTTTCCATCCTTCTTCTTTACGAAGAAGAAGGGCAATGCTTGGGGAGAGTTTGAGGGGTGAATCTTTCCGGTGGAGAGGTTTTCGTTGATGAAGGATTCGGTGGCAGTTTGTTCTTCGGGGGAGAGAGGATAGACTTTCCCAATTTTGGGAACAAAGGAATCATCGAGATTAATCTCGTGATTGTAGGGGCATGATGGTGGTCCATGGTCCGTGGCTTCCTTTGAGAAGATGGAGGTGAAGTCAGAGTATTCGGGAGGAAGGGTAATCTTGGGTTGGGCCTTCTCTGCAGCCATAGCGAGTTCGGTTGCCTGGGTAAGGCGGGCAATGACAGGGGATCCCATTGGAATGAACCGGTTCTGGCAGTGAATGATTCTGAAGATGCTGTGGTTGAGCCAGGCACGGTCAATGAACTGGTTTTCTTCCTCCCAGTTATTGTATTCAAAGAGTCGGGCGTGGATAATGGCGTCGATGTGGACATGGTGTGGTGGTTTCAGGGTTGGTTTCCAGAAGTGATCATCATGTCATTTGGTATCTGCGACATGGTCAAGGTAGAGTTCCTTTGATTGGTCAAGGGATTTGTCGAAGGTGAGGGTTCATTTAACCCAGTCAATGGTGGGATTGACTTCCTTTAACCAGGGAAGTCCAAGGATGATGTTGTCCTGTCCCAGGGACATAACATGGAAGAGTACCTTTCAGGCAATCCCTTCGATGTTCAGGAACAGAGTGGTGGTATAACGGATGGTTCTGTTCTTGTTGAAAGAGTTGTCCATGTTTCGGACGCAAACGGGTGTGGGAAGTTTCTGGGTTGGAAGGCGGTTCTTCCAGACAAAGTCATAGTTGATGCAGGAGATATCTGCACCACTATCAATGAGGGCACGGGTGTCGACGACTTTCATTGTGTGCGAGGGTATGATGATCTGAACTGGGATTTGCATGGCTTTAGTTACAGATGGTACGACTACAGCAGCACATTTGAAAGGAGATGGGAGGACTTGCGTTGAGGGAGTCTCCTGTTTTAAAAATCCATAGGGGTGAAGGAAATTCGGTGGACCGCTTCTTCGTCATTGTCGTCCTCGAAGTCCTCTAGTTTGGGAAGTTCTTCTTCTTTAACTTTCTTCACCTTTCTCTCAGTTCAGGCAAAGGTAGTACACGCAGTACTGGAGTGGCCAGGTTTTCGACAGTGGAAGCAGAGTTTCTGCTCTATGCAGCGTTTTCTCTCTTCGGGGGTGAGCTTGGCTATACAAATGATGTTGACATCCATGGCATCGGGGTCTCTAGTGGGTTTCAGGGTGGTGAAGGTATGGGTGGATTGACGAGTGGGTTTGGTATAGTATTTAGCGATCTCATCAGCGCGTTCCCACTGAGTTTGAAAGTGAATCACTTTCTTGTACCAATCATCGATGGTGGAAGGAACAGTGTCCATACCCATGATGTGGCGCATGAGGGAAGAGGGAATTCCAGTGGAGAAGTATCGGATGAGGACGTTAGGGTCAGTGATGCTGGCGATGGTGACATGGTGTTGAAATTGGGAGATGTATTTTACGAGGGGAGGGTCATAGGTGTTGTCCTTCTTTCGGATGATGCAAGTGGTGGAGAGCCAGGAGACGGCGTTTCCGACAGTGTAATGATGTTTGAACGCAGTTTCAAACTTGGTGATGAGGGAGGAGAAGGAACCGGTAGAGATGGTTGACCCGGAGATAGCATTTTGGTGGAAGGTGGAAGCCCAGGTAAGGGCAGATCCCTTGGTCATATAGGAGAGGGCAAAGGCAACCTTTTTCAGCTCTTTGTCATAGATATCTTCGTTGATCACGAGATAGAAGCGGACAGAGTCCAGCCAAGGCATGGCGTTTTTGTAGGACCCATCATATGCTTCAGGAGCTCCGATGCGAAGTTCGGTTGGTCAAGACATGACCGGAGAGGGTGACCTGGAGGGGAAGAGGGAAGAAAGTTGGAATGAAGGATGACGGACGACCAGAGTGGGAGATGGGGGAGTAGGTGACCTCAGTATGGAGAGCGAGGCAGAGAGCTGGTGGGAGAGACTGGTGGTCTTGTGTTGTTTTTCCTAGGATGGAAGCATAAGATCAGGAGTGAAGAAGGTTTCTTCTTCTTCATCTTCAACCTCGGAGGTGGATTCCTCAGAGGGGGATTTGATGGGGGCAGAGGTTCGAGCAAGGCCCCAATGGGGGTCTGTTCACGAAGAAATGGCTGTGGTAAAAGGAGGCTTACAGCGGTGGTAGCCTCTTCAAGAGAGCTTAGACCTTTTGTTACGCTTGGTCCAAGGATGGACAAGCAGAACTCAGTAAAGCTAGGACGAAGGAGGTGACTCAATGACGGAGTCCGATGATGACTTCCACAAGGGTCTTCCAAGTGGTGGTACGACCAACTAGTACATGCTAGAAGGCAGAGGCTTCCCTAGTGATGGCTAAGGTGGTTGACGAAGACAAGATAACGACTTGAGATGAGCCAGGCTTAGAGGGAAGCGAGAGGAGGAGAAGGCAGCGATGTATAAGGTAGACTGAGTAGGTCTAAGCTGAAGTTACACCGGTGCTAGGAATCGGGTTTATATACTAGAAGAGCCTGAGAGATGAGAACTATAAAAGGAAGTATACGCGTCATCATGGAAATCCATGGAAAGGTATGGAATAAGGATGACGCGTCGCGACGTGTAAGCATAGAAAGTGATGGAAGGTTGGGGAACAATGCTGATGCGTCGTGTGACTAACAAGTGATGAGTAAACAAGATAAAAAGAGATGCATCGAGTGGGGCTCGAACAGCTGATGCAATAGTCCATAGGCAAATCAAGGATATGCATAGGTAAAGAAAAAGGGTACTGTGAATCATAACAATATGAGTGATGATGGATGGGAATCAAAGAGGAAGTGTGGTTGGGTGTGAAAGTGAGGTTTGCAAGAGCAGGGAATATATGTTCCCTACACTGGAGTTCCTAGTCCGGACTCCAGACATGTTAGGATACCTATCTGACTGGTCCGGAGGATCGGACCACCGGAATACCCTCCAGAGTTAACAGTATTTTGTCAAGTTTGATACCGCCATTGAGGACCTCACACCGTTTTTGGGCCCTTGAATGGTGAGGAGTAGTGTATCAGGTAGGATTGATTTGTTCTGCTCAGGTTGGATCTGCCCTGATGGTATTGATAGATGGGAATACTTACTCTCCATCGACCTCATGCATATCCAGGATGGCGAAAGGTTTGATGTCCCCATCGAAAAAGCATACATAGACAAAGAGCATTGCCACCGATTCCCTGAGTTCCGTGGTCTGCTCAAAAAAGTTAAAAATAAGGTGCATGCAAGCCTTGGGCATCACTCTGGAAGTGATGCTGATCCTGTTTGTGGCTGCCCAACATAGCCCTGGCGATCAATTTGTTGGGTGCTTGTCCCCTGGGGGTATCTGTGATTTCCCAACCTCATGCTACAAAACTCTTCCGGTATGCACTCATCGCTCTATGCTTGATCCATTCATTATGTGGCCTATGTAGGTGGTGTGACAATGATGTTGGGTGAAGTTATGCCCAACTATCAGGGTCAAGGCAGTGTATGGGGGGCCTATCTGGGTATGTGTCCTCCCATTATGCCAGTGTGATGACTCTAGTTCCTATTGTGACCTAAATGTTGAGAAAATGTGCTCTTTGGCTGACCATGAGGTTCAGAGTCTCGATCTGTTTGTGTTTCTCCAGGCTGTTGACAATGATTACAATTTCTGCGAAAACCTGTTGGCTCACTATACACAGGAACACTTTTTCTCTGATCAGTGAGCAGTTCCTATACTTTATCCTGTGTTTTCGCCTTCCAAAGTTGAGGGGTTTGCAGATATCAGGATTATCATAGGAGAACCACTGGTATACTACACACACATGGGATCCTGAGCACACGAAGGTGAAAGAAATAGATGATATGGAATTACCTTTGAATCAAAAGAGCTATCTCATCTTTTGGCATGGCATGACAACTGGTGGGGTAGCATACTGCTGTTGTTTGTGCCAACTTACCAATGGCACAGGCATCAGTCTATTCTAAACCTACCAGCAGATTTGCCATACCTTGCTCAGATTTTTCTGCATGACCTATGAAAGTGCCACCACCAATGTGATGATTGTGCATGCCTCACCTCTGTGGCCAGATACCTTCATTTCGACTACTGTCCTAACCAAAGGGTTCAATGATGATGTCATGGATGTGGTGTGCATCTCCCCTGTTAGCAGCTATCCCAGAGGCAAAGCTGAACTGCACAAAGTGCACTATTTGGCAGATTTTGTGCCACTTGGTAAACATTGGTCATTGTGGATCTAGATGTCTTATCCTGGATGCTTCATGGTGTTGATGGTGTTGGATAGTGCTGTGCTGATTGGGTGCGTAGTTGACTTGGAAGGTTTGTATTACATGTTGTCCTTGTCATGTGGTTTTGAAAGGCTGACTTAATGAACAGTGCAAATCTATTGACTGTGCTTGGTATGTGTGTAGCTTTGAGTCTAGCAGGGTACTTGGTAAGAAGTATTCAGAAGGTCATTAT
>JBBPQU010000361.1:0-23380 GCA_038092655.1 Boletus sensibilis | reverse complement strand
AGACAAGAGTCTGAACTTGCCCTCCTTATATACTATTTGATCTTATCAGTAAATTGTTGTACAAACAAGGACAAACTTTGTTTCCGAGTGGTCCCGACTCTTCGTTGGTGAAATTGAGCACCCTTGTCAAACAATTCACAAACGCGATGAACGCGCTCGGGCCATCCCTCGCACCCTACGTTCGCTCGTCCCGCTCGCTCAAGAGCCTCGTCACCCCCGTCGCTCACTGGTATGCCGACTTGA
Organism: Boletus sensibilis; assembly: GCA_038092655.1. Taxonomy (NCBI): domain Eukaryota; kingdom Fungi; phylum Basidiomycota; class Agaricomycetes; order Boletales; family Boletaceae; genus Boletus; species Boletus sensibilis. Next base: position 23,137 of record JBBPQU010000361.1, on the reverse strand, counting down.
TGGGATACCGCCAGATGGGCCTCAAATACGACGACCTCCGTGCGTGTTTTTCGTTTTCGTTTTCTTTTCGTGACGCTGACGCCCTCGCAAAAAAAAAACAGAAATGGAGGAGCTTCCTGAAGTACAGAGGGTGCGTCTCGCTCGTATTTGGCTTGCTTTGAATCGCGAAAACGTTGCTATATAGGCTTTGGGACGTCTGACGCCCCGGGAAGCATACGACCGTGCATACCGCATGAAAGTGTCGTTGCACGCGAGCGCTGTCCACAAGGATTTGCCAAAGGAGGCGTGGCTCTCGCCCAAAGACGTATGCGCAACGCTTGTCCGCTCCGGTACTGACTCTGATCCTCGTATGACAGGACGTCCGCTACCTCAAGCCACATATCGAGTCTGTCGTCAAGGAGGACGAGGAGAGAGTCGCCTGGGACAATATGACTGTCCATCGAAAATAGACTTACATAACTCGATGTAGACACCGCGACTATTGATATCCATGCATAATGCCTCACTGTGCACACTGCATTCAAGTCTTCGTCATTCCGAGAGTCAACTTCGCGGTCTGAACGTCTATTTGTAATTACACGGATACTACACTGAATCAGCTCTATCGCACTTTTGAAAATCCAGCCATTTACAAAGCCTTTTCAAGAGGAGAAACGACGTTTTGCCCTTTGTAGAAGCTGATCACTTTCTTGCCGACCGTAGCAATGTCTAGAGTCGGGAGAGTCAGTCCAAATCACAAATGCAAGTGAATGTATGTACTTGTGCCGGTAATACCAAATTTCTCGTAGACTTTCTGGTACGGTCCTGATGCTCCCCATGCTGGCAAGCCGTATTGCTGCAAACGGTCATGAATATAACCATAGCCTCAGACACACTCGACACTTGCCTCGTGGCTATACTTTTGCCATCCGACGGTCGACATTGCCTCCAAGGACAGGATCGGAGCTCCGCTCCTCAGAACACTCAGTCTGTATTCCTTGTCCTGCTTGTCGAAGACAGACCAGCATGGCAAGCTCACAATACGGACTTTGACGCCCTCATTTTTGAGCTTGCTTGCGGCCTCCAATGCGATCGGGACCTCGCTTCCGCTGCTAACAATTGTCAAGTCTTCCTTGCCGTCGACCTCGTAGAGCACGTATCCACCGCGTGCAGCGCGTTCAATCGTCGATCCCTCGAGATTGGGAAGATTCTGGCGGGAAAGTGAGAGGATCGAAGGGGTCTCTCTGCTCCGAATCGCAACCAAGTAGGATGCAGAAGTCTCGTTACCGTCTGCGGGGCGCCAGAAGTCAAGATTCGGGATAGCACGGAAGTGGACAGCAGTTTCAACGGGCTGGTGAGTAGGACCGTCCTCACCGAGACCAATGGAATCATGCGTTGCTGTGATGGATAGATGGGTCAGCAGACGGATGAAAAGCAGGGGCGGAATACCACATACCAACCCAGATTACCTGGTGCTTGCTGAGAGCTGATAACCTCACCGCACCAGCAGCGTACGACACAAAGTTCTGCACCCGAATGAGGCACAAACATATCTGGTTCGCAATTGCACGCACCATGAAAGTCCCAACGAAGGGTAGAATACCGCCATATGCCTCCAGACCGTTAGCAATTGCACCCATACCATGCTCACGGACACCATAGCGGATGTAGGTTCCCGAGTAACCTCCCAGGCCGGTGCTAGGGTGCTGGAAGTCGACGGTTGCCTTGGCCTTGGTCAAATTACTACCGGTCAGATCTGCCGAACCCCCCATGAGCTCTGGAAGCTTGGCTGTTATGGCAGTTAGAACAATTTCGGAGTACTTCCTGGAGGCCTGCGCGGCGTCGCTGGGCTTGTAGACCGGCAGTGATTTCTCCCATCCTTCCGGGAGCTTTCCGGCAATCCGACGCGTGAGCTCCGCGTGCTCCTTCGGGTAAGCCTTGCCATACTTGACAAACAAGGTCGTCCAAGCTGCCTCAAGCTCGGCGCCACGGCGAGCGGCTGCCCGGTATGTCCCGTATGTCTCACTGGGAATGTAGAACGTCTGGTCCGGTGGGAAGTTGAATTTACTTTTGAGAGATTGAATATCATCGGCCTTGAGGGCTGTGAGAGATCAGATCGGGTCAGGGGACGATGCAATAATGGAGCCACGCACGAGAACCATGGACACCGTGAGTACCCTGTTGCTTAGAACCATATCCAATCGTCGTTCGGAGCCGGATAAGGGTGGGCTTGGACTTCTCGCGGCGAGCGGCTGCGATCGCGTTGTAGATTCCGTCCAGGTCGCTACCATAACTGGTTGGTCAAAGGATGCAGACAGTGTAGTCGCACATTACCTGTCACCGTCTTCAACAGCAAGAACCTGCCAACCATATGACAAAAACCGCTGGGTGACATCCTCGGTGAATGCGACAGCAGTATCACCATCGATGGAAATATCTGTTCAAAAGGGGAGTACAAGGTGGTAACGCGCTACAACGTATCCAAACTCACGGTTGTCGTCGTAAATCTGGGAACGCACGTGAGTATTGTGAAGGTGTCTCACGAACGTGAGATGTACGCACAACGATGAGGTTGCCCAGCTTCAAGTGGCCAGCGAGAGATGCGGCCTCGCACGCGACACCTTCCATGAGACAACCATCTCCAGTGAAGACTAACGACCCAAAAATATTAATAGATCATCCGGATGACGTGGAAATGATGCCTACCATAGGTGTAGTTATTTATAAGATCGAAATTATCGCGGTTGTACACAGCGCCGAGATGCGCCTGAGCCATGGCAAGGCCGACACCGTTTGCAAAACCTTGACCAAGAGGACCAGTGGTGACCTCGATGCCTAGATACAAATACCTGTCAGAATGCGAGATAGGGTGTTCGGGACAGATTTGTGCTACCATCGGTGTGGTTTGCCTCTGGGTGGCCAGGGGTTAACGAGTCGATTTGTCTGAATGAGTTGAGATCATCTAGGGACAGTTTATATCCGAGAAGGTGCAACAGAATGTATTGCAAAACACAACTGCGTTCAACGAGGGGTGAGAATGGGGTACACGGTGAACTATGACGACAGTCCACTTACGCGTGTCTAGAATGATGATGTGAGTCATTGAAGGAGCGCTCGAGAGGAAACTTACCCGTTGGAGAGCACGAAGCGGTCACGGTTGAACCACTTGGAGCTACTGGGATTCGCGTTGAAGAACCTAATATGCCCCTATGAGGGGGGAGCCCGGGTAATGATTGGGGAACAACGTTTACCTCGTGAAAAGTACATGGGCGACGGGGGCCATGCCCAAGGGTGCACCTGGTGAGTGAATCGTTGTTAGCGAATAACGCGGAGGACTCGCCGGGATGAATAGTGCTCACCAGGGTGTCCAGAGTTAGCTTTGCCGACGACGTCTGCGGCGAGGGTACGGATAGTCGCAATGCAGGTCGCATCTGTGAGACTGAACAGAGCCATGGGTGAAGATGGTTGAAGGAGAGAAAGAAAAAAGCTGAGTGAGATGATTGCCACGAGGAGCGCTGAGGCTGATTAAATACATAAACGGGACCCGCCGTCTCTTCATCTCAGCACTGTGATCCGTTCACTCAAACTCTCACTCACACGTGGACCAACCATTTCGTTTACCACATGCACCCACAACTTTCCGACAAACGCGACGGTGAGTTTGCCAGGCTCAGACAATTCATCCTAACCGTCCCACAGCCTGTCAAGACTTCATCGAGGCTCTCCGTCTCTGCCACACGAGCAAATGGAAACGCTTGACTGGTGGCTGCAACGAACAAAAGTCTGCCCTCATCCAGTGTCTCCGCAAGGAGGTGAGTACCCAAGCCCCCACATCCAGGTCATCTTGACCTTTTGCACAGGGCCGCGAGCGCTCGAGTCGCAACCGCGCCGCGGCCAAAGAGCGGCGGCTCAAGACCGAACAAGTGTTGAAAGAACTCCATGAAGATGATTAGTTCACCTCCGCGGTGAAACTACCTGACTCGCCCAGATGAAACGTCCACCACGCGAAACCTGCCGTAGTTTGAGAGTCTCGTATCTAACACTGGTCGGAGTGGTATTTAACCTTGAATGATGTTATTCGTTAAGTGCCCCCTCTCCCCACGAGCGTCATCCCAATGAAAACTCCAGTCCAACAACCCCCCGTAGAGCCAGCCTCTCTGTCTGTGCATTTCAATGAGAGCAAGACCAGTAATCATTCCTCGTCGCTTCAACACAAGCCATCCGCGACTGCTCTACCTGTTGACGAGGTACCTGATGGAGGATATGGTTGGGTAGTCGTCTCTGCTTGTAGTCTCATCACGTATGGGCTCGTTCCCCAATTTAAACTATACTCAATCATCTTGCTCGATTCCAGGGCGTTCTATGTCGGCGGATTTTACTCGTGGGGCGTTTTGCAAGCTCGGCTTGCAAACGAAAAGATTGCGCAAGACTCTACACTCGCCTTTGTTGGTTCCCTAGCTGTATCTTGGGTCGCAATTGGTGCTGTGCCCAACTCACGGGTAATTCACTGGCTCGGTACTCGAAGTACTGCCATATTGGGCTGTTTTCTGCTCGGGTTTGGTCAAGTCCTGAATAGCTTCAGTGCAAAGAGTATCGGTGGACTCTTCTTTACTAACGGGATCGTCGTTGGTCTGGGAAACAGCTTATGTTTCCTGGTACGTATTGAATTTCTCTTGCTCCATTTCGCCGAACCATACACTCGTCAGGCTTGTGGGACAATTCCTTCACAATGGTTCAAGCGAAGACGAGGCCTCCCCAATGGCTTGGTTTTCGCGGGCGGTGGTTTCGGTGGTTGTATCCAAAGCATCGTCATGCAGCTCCTCATCGACAGACTCGGTATTCAATGGACATTTCGAATTATGGGATTAACCACTCTCCTCACGACTGTACCGGCTGCCATGCTACTGAGGGAGCGCCGCACTTATGCAACTGCTACGATCGACTGGTATTACCATTCTTCAGCAATTAGAACGCTCTTGAATTTGCCTTTTCTCAGGTCGTTATTCAAGGATCTAAAATTCGTGCTGCTGTTCCACTCTGGCATCGCGACATTCCCTTTACTCGTCCCCCCTTTCTTCATTCCGATGTACGCGTCGTCACTCAATATCTCCGGAAGCTTGGGTTCGGTGCTTCTTGCCCTGTTCAATATTTCTTCCGCTGTCGGCCGTGTTGGATTGAGTCATTTCTGTGATGTAGTTGGTCCTCTGAGCAGCCTATGTGTTGCTATCATTCTGAGTGCCATCAGCATGTTAGTGATTTGGCCAGAGTCCAACTCGCTTGCTCCGTTCGTTGTATTCGTTCTCATCAATGGTCTCGGAAACGGTGGCTTCTTTGCCACCATGCCGAGTGTCGTAGCCCATATCTACGATTCAAACGTGAGGGTCGCGTTCGCGATGGTCGTCACTTCTTGGTCGGTCGGATACATAATGGTGCATATTGTGCGGACGTGTCGATCCACGGACTGACTCTATCCTTGCTAATAGGGCGCGCCTGTAGCCGGCTGGATTCTCCAGTCATACGGCGGAAGTGACGCAGGTCGAACAGCATACCGACCTGTCATGTACTGTGCTAGCTCGATGTCCCTAGGCGGCCTCCTGTTCGTCCTAGGTGCTCGGCATCTTTTTAGCAGGCGGTTTTTTGCTTTTGCCTGATCCCCATGCATCATCATCGTCTCAATGGGTGGTAAGTCGTACAGCTTAAACCAATGTTCCATGCTCTTTAGACTTACACGGGTCTCACAAGCTCTTGCACAACCTTCTGTTAACGAATGACTGTTGTGAGAAAATTCGTTCTCCTGTACTAAATCTCATTAGTGTTCGACCAGTCATTCCGTAGCACAAGTACATCATATAAAGAATGTATAACGGCGAATCACCAGTATGCCGAAGTGTATAAAAAAGAGGCCCAATAAGGACGTTCCATGTTATCTATGCGTGGTCAGACCTCTGCCTCGAAGGGGAAAACAGTCCGCCGACGACACTTGACATCGTTTCGGTAATCTGACGTTGTTGCATCTGCGTGTGTTTAACGAGGAACAGCCGAACATTGGTAGAGTTCCAAATTCCTAGAGGTGACATCCCATGCACGTAGACCTCTCCCCAGATTAACGAGGTGAGCCAGACGATGGAAGCATCCGACCACTGGTGGAACGGTTAGCGAAATAGAGCTTTGGGTAGATGATGTACAGACCATAAATCTCCGTGGAATCACTTGGGGCCTCGGTGGAAGGACGTCTACAAGTGTCACACTCTGCAGGAAATCTGTGATAGCACCGGCAGTATTTGCCTTTTGACGACCCGCTTGTAGATTTTGGACCTTGGGAAGGAGCTCTGAAATGACCAACATCACAGTGTCGAGAGGAAGGCTGTACGGGCGTTAGCTTGGGAAGCAACTATCAAGGAGACGAAACGCGTACCCTTGCTGCCAGGAAGTCACCTGGCGCGGATGTATTTAGCGCCGAGTGCGTGTTACCACAAACAGACTCACCCATTCCTGAGTAGGCACGAAGCCGTTCCGTCCAATCGCAGCACTTGCAATTCTCTCAGCGCTGCTATTTGCGTCCAGTGAGAGCGATCCCCTTTCCCTCATTTTTCCCTTGGCCTTTTCAGAAGTCGGGGTACCGGGAGCGCTCTCGGAGCTCTGCGAAACGATTGGGCGTGAGACAGCGGGCCCATCCTCGTCCTCCATGTTTGGTTCATGCGACGACTCTGCTTCCCGATCAAGAGCACCATCCTGTTGCTGCAACAATCGAACCTTTTCTGCATGCGGGTCTCCACTCTCGAGGTCGTCTTCTTGGCGACCAAGCCCTTTCCTGTTGCGCTCTGATTGAGCGGCTTGTTCTTCTCTGGCAAGCTCGACACGCTTGATCTCGCGCAGTGCTCGAGCCAGAGTGAAGGTGCCAAGTTCTTGGAATATTTTGTGCGCAGTGAGGATCCCATACAATAGATTAGGGTTGTCGGACAAATGATGAAAGATCACCGAGTTAAACACCTCAAGCCTAAAATCATTAGTGAACAAATTCAATGAGATCAACGTAGATACTCACATGAAAAAGAGCAGCCTGGGGTGACTCTCGTCAGAAAGGAGAAAACGTGGGTTTGAAAACGATTTGAACATCTGAATGAGCCGTGTCGACGAGACAACCGAAAGGTTCTTAAAGTATGGCGCAGCATTCGACAGAGCAATGATAAGAGCAGGGTATAACGAATTAAGTGTTCCAGATGTTGTAGCTATCATCGAATATATTGCCTGAATTGCATTCAGCGGCTGCAATGAATTCTCGACGTGTTCATGCGATGACCCACTGTAATCATGAAATCGGCAGCTGTTCCAGGCGTTGCCCATTTCGCAGGTATGGATACCTTGATAGGAGTCGAAAGTTTACTGCCAAACGAAGGTTCGGCTGATAAGGTCTGGATGATATAACTCAATGCACGGCAAAGACCATGTTGCTCTAGACAGCACAGTGAACACGAGCCCGATGTGACGATAACCTTCACAGAGACGTACGGGGTTTGTCTTTGATATCTAAACCATAGCACAGAAGGTACGCCAACACGTCCGTTGCTTTATCGGAGTCCAAAAGGTATGCACGGAATTTCTAAAAAGTGGGGAAATGAGCGAGTGCGAGAGTAAAGCTTGAGGATAATACGAATCTAACCTTGTTCAACTCGATCATTTTCCAAAACAGGATGACTAAGAGCAATGAGAATTTGGTCACACTTGCGATTGAACAAACCACATACTGATCTCTGGCACGTATGGTACGGACTTTCTAGAACCCGGAAGCAAGTTGTTCGCGACAGCGAGTTGTTGCTCCAAGATATTCGTGATGCCATCCAATATGAAAGAAAAATCTTGCGTACGATGCTTAATGAGAGTTAGCCACTTTCCACATATTCATTAACAGTGACTTGCCAACTTCGCCAAGAAATACCGAAATGCGTTTGTTTTACTCGTCGGTGCTGAAGTCACGGTCTCTCCGACTCCTGCTGAAGCGTCGCGGGCAGGGCCACTCTGAAAGTCAAGCAGAACACAAAGGGCTTGTAGACACATGCCCACGAGAGCAGTTCTGGGGTCTTCCCCTTTGAATACAAGGTGATTATACGGAACTTTGCCTGCCATGCTTGCGATGGTGACATTCGTTGTCTTCGAGGAGTTTACAACTGTGTTGAGCAAGGAGCACAACAGTGTCAATACATCCCGGCGAGGAGTTTTTCGGACCACGTGAAGAGTGTAGAAAGATGGTTTACTGAATAACGACCCAGGAGAAACATACATTTGACGCGATAATAGCACGAGGAGCAGACGTAAAACCTCGGTTTTATTCGAATCATATTGAGTGCTCGGGCCCGGATCGGTGGTGGTGCCGACGCCTTTCTCCCTACGATCAACTCGTCACAGGCGAACTGATTGTAGCAACTCAACGAGCGCACCAGATAACATAATTGATCTTGTAATGGTCGACTTGTATTTTGGTAGGCAGGGTAAACCCACAGCAAAATAGAAGGTCGTTAATACAACTAAACAGTTTTTCGCCGAGAGATGGCAAAAGTATTTTCTCTGGCTTCGGTTTAGATCCCGAACCTTGGGAGGTCGGCTTGGTCGCATCGCCATGTTCGCTTTCGTCGTCGTCGTCTTCGATCACAAACTGGGGCACCTCTTCAGCAGGAGGTTGATTCTCGTTGTCTGCTTCTACTTTTTTCCACAATACTTCCAGCTCGAATGCATTCGATTCACCCTCGACTTCGAAGATGACGGGGAGTACTCTTTGGAGGACACGGATAGCATTCAAAACCTCCGTGGTATTTCGTTCTGTCGTGGCAGATTTGATGAGGGATGTCGCATATGAGGCCACGGAGACACCGATTGTGGAGGGAAACGTGTGGTCAGAAACCAGATTGAATAGTCGTGATGTGAGAACTCGTATCAAGGTAGCGACGTTTTCGGGTGCGTCCAACATCGCACGACGAACTAATCATGATATTGAGCGCTGTGGAATGTGGAGTGCACGGTATCTACGTACTGTCATGCGGCGAAATGAGCGAGAACACATCTGAGGGTGTGTCGAACAAGACGAAGTACTGTAAACGTTGAATGAAGTACCCATGTAGAGTGCGCAAGAAGATGACGAACCTGATCCCAGTAGCTATCATTCTCAGCAATGTTCTGTGGGGCAGTGACGAAGATGATTCGCACGTCATCAACCAGACTAGTAGACAACACATACCCTGGTGGATATTAGCTTGGAGATTCCCTCTGGACGACTGCGGAATGCTAGTTTGGCTTCGTCCGACAGAAGACCCAAAGGCGCGGTGAGTTTCTGAGGAAGGTTTGCAAACATGAAGGAAAGGTTGAGGTTGAGGATGCACTGGTAGAAACTGGAGTGACAGTGCCGGCCCGCAGATATTTCTCACAGGGAAGCGACAAGTACATTTTCTGATACTACTACTAGAAACACATGTTCACTACTTCCCCGTCAAAATTCAATTATGACTTCCTGCCGGCCCTTATACACCTCGACATCGATGGCATTGCCAAGGGTCGTTCCACCAATCAAGTGTTGGATAGCTGGATATTCACCGTGCAAAACCACGGAAGCGATGGTGGTGGAATCGTCTATGACACGCACTGTAATGCCGCCTGATGACCTTGCGACGTGGACACTGTCAACAACCGTTCCACTGGTAGGGGACAGCGCGACAGTGGATTCCGTCCCTTCCGCATACTCGTAAAGATGGATCTCGACATCCCGGTTAAGTGCGTAATCGGGACGACCCTTTCCCGCAGCACCCAAGCATAGCACACTGTTTGGCCTAATCCAAACTGGTATTTCGTCGAGTGGAACCTTCTCGTGAACCCATGCTGGGCCAAGAATGGTGTGCTGTGGATTGAACAATGAAGTCCAGCGACCAGCAGGGATGTAGTATTCCGTTTCCTCCTCTTGGGGCACAAAAACAGGAGCCACGAGCAAAGAAGGCCCGAGCATATACTGTCGGTCAAGGTAATGGGTTGTCCTGTCGTCCAAGAACTCGAGGAACATAGCGCGCGGTAATGGATGTCCATTAACATGCGCGTTAACGGCCTGGGACCAAGTCGTTTGTATGTAAAGTATAATCCATCGTCATCATGAGAGTCAACTCACATGAGTGTAGACATATGGCATGAGACGATGCTTAGCATCGAGCAATTTCGACATGCTTTTTGCTGCGTCTTCGCCATATTGCCAGGGTACACGGTAGGAGGATGATCCGTGTAACCTCGAGTGAGAAGAAAACAGTCCAAAGGCTACCCAACGTTGATAGATCTCTGGTGGCGGGTGTCCCTATAAGGAACGATGGAGCATCATGCTGTTCTTTGCATCGAATCGCGCACCTCGAATCCTCCAATGTCATGAGAGGCGAAGCCAAAACCAGATACTGTCAAGCTCAACGCTCCGCGTAACGCCTCAGCCATGGCCTCAAATGTAGATTCACAATCGCCACCCCAATGCTGACAGGGAAGTGAGTGTCTTGTCGAACAAGGAAGAGACGACGGCATACCACAGGGAATCTGTCGAAAGGCATCAGCACTCCGCAGACGTCAGATACACCATCCCGTTACCTTTGACCACCGGCCGCTGAAGCTCTAGCGAACACCACGGCCTCGCCTCTTCCGAATCTGTCCTCGAGTAGCTTGAATACTAACTCGTTGTATGCGACTGCGTATGTATTGTGCATCCTCATCGGATCTGAGCCATCATAATATTTAATGTTGGCATGTGGAATGCGCTCTCCGAAATCCGTCTGAAGTAGACGTGAGCTATGCATTCGAGGAAAGGGAAACGAAATAAACCTTGAACGTATCCACGCCAATATCAAGTAGAACCGAAAGCTTTTTGGTGTACCATTGGCACGCCTCTGGATTTGTGACATCCATGATTGCAAGCCCAGGCTGCCAGAGGTCCCACTGCCAAGGACTACCATCTGTCCTTTTGATGAAGTAACCTCCTTTGACACCCTCTTCAAATATCGGAGAAAGCTGGGAGATGTAAGGATTGACTAGCAGCCGATCAGCGGCTGTAATAAAGTGTGCAGAGCTGTCACTCACTCCAGACGCAAATCTTGACGTTGAACTTCCGCTTGATGTCGGAGAGATATGCTTCAGGGTCAGGGAAGTTATCGGGATCAAAAGTGAAGGAACACCTGGAACGAAATTGACAGGCTCTGTGGAATTATGGAAGCAAGGACATACCACTCGTATTGTTTCATCCAAAAGCAGTCCAGGTGGAAAACACGAACAGGACAGTTGCGATCTAGCATACCTTGCAAGAAACCTGCCACAGTCTCGCCAGAATATGAAGTCAAGAACGACGTGGACAACCAAAGACCGAAGGTCCAAGACGGGAGCAACCTGAAGCGGGAAGGCTGAATTGTGTTAGGCTAAACGCCAGCAGGATATGCTCACGCAGGCCGCCCAGTCATGCGGGTGTATCGCTCGAGGATCTGGACAAGTCGTAAGCTTGAAAAAAGATGCAGACAAAGCTCGTTAGAAAAACTGACATCCAGAGGTTTCTCGCCGTAGATGATGAAGTATTCCAAAGACTCTGCAGCAACGCTGACGCCAACTCTGCTTACTTTCTCACTACCCACCTCTACTTCAACCTCGCCAGGATGGTTGATAAATACACCGTAATTCCGGTTAGTGATGTAGAATGGGACACATTTATAAGCTTGTTCACTTGAGGTGCCACCATCTCTGTTCCACACACTAACAGCTTGACCTATGTATTCCAGTTGAGTCCAGGATTCAGATGCAGAGAAGTGGCTATTACCATTCTTAACAAATGCCCCAAACTGTTCACCGAGGCCATAGATAAGTTCCCCCGGTGAAATATTGAGCTCAGAATGAACGTAGCGAACCCTCTCAGGTGGGTGTGCCGGGTGAGGATTTGAGCTCGGATCGAGTGCCAGGCAGGAGCTGTTCGCAGCGGTCCCAGTTGTCCATTTGTATGGAACATCGAATACTCCCTGATGTTTGCAGCCCGCAGCGGTTAGAGTCCGGCGTGAATCTTTGAACGTGATGGTGTATGGATTTTCGGTGATCTCGGCCGTGAGCCCAGCCGTCGACAGGATTGTGGCGGTCTCTGACATGGAGAACGAGACGTCCGGAATGGGAGGGACGTCAGGAAATAGGGGAATGGCAGGCAACTCATCACTGTGCTTGAAGTGATCGATACGAACGCCAATAACGCCTTGAGTTGGCGAGTAAACCTTGACGTTCAGCACTGGACCTGCGCGAAACGTGAAGGGGCTCCCCCAGTTTTTGGTTTCGGTTGAGAGGTGACGTACCTCCGAGAGTGTCTCCTCTGTGCCTGATGGGTCGCGTAGCTACCTGAAGGGAGACGCCATCTGATCCGGTCTTTAACTGTGTGACTTGTAGACCGTAATACGCTTTGACATCATGCTTGAGCAACCAAAAGCCGTCGTTGAACTTCATCGGGAATGAATCAAGAGACAACAATCACAATGATTAGCTCCAGCGGGCTTTGAAGAAAATGATGCTGGGCAGTTCGATTCTCGAAGCCGTCCTATCACCTTGCGAGATGCCACTTTGAGCGCAACGCGGGCCGCAAAACGGGCCGACTCGGAGCCGAGGGTGCGGAACACAGTCGATGTTACCCCAGCATGAGTCCCGGACCGGCAGCTCCGAGGGGAGTCATCCAGTTCGTCGTGAGCATCAGTTTCAACGAGTACTAAGTAGTACAAGGAGAAAGGATACGTGCAGCTGCGACATGAGCGCTGAGATCGTTCCCCCGACTAGTATCTGGATAGAAACACCATTGATCTATTCGAGTCACATATCTGATCGTCTGGGTTGCTCAGCTTATCTGAAACTTGAGGTGAGGACAACGTACTTGATCCGGAACTCTGTGGAGCCGCTCACCTCAATTCCACCTTCATGAAAATCGGGTGGAAACTCTTTCACAGAACCTCCAGCCGTCTCAGTCGTTCAAGTACCGAGGTATTTCACTTCGACTCCAAGAGTCCAAAACGCAGTATGGTCCTGCTTTGCATGTTTTCATCGCGTCATCAGGAAATGCTGGCCTCGCTGCAGCAGTCGCTGCGCGGACACTTGGAGTTAGATGCACCGTCTATCTCCCAGTCGTTGTAGCCAAGGACACACAGGTCATGCTTCGAAAGCAAGGCGCAAATGTGGTCTTGGTTGGCCAAATCTATTCCGATGCGTTAAAGGCCATGTACCAGGCTGCCGAGGAAGATCCTAATGCGTGCGTCAGTTGTCCATCCACTACGGGCAAGTCTGTTGACTAAATCCTTATTTAGCGTTGTGCTTTCTTCGTATGACGACCCAGTTCTTTGGAAAGGTCACTCCTCGATGGTGAAAGAAATGAAATCCCAGCTACATCACCCACCAGACGCAATATTCTGTTCAGTCGGCGGTGGTGGCCTAATTGGAGGCATACTCCTCGGGTGCCAATTGGTCGCCTGGGATAATGGTTTGTCTGCGAGCCAATCCATCAACGGTGCAAGAATTCAATTAGATTTGCAGTCCCAGTCGTTGCCCTAGAGACTCATGGGTCTAACTGCTTCTACCACGCTGGCTCACTCAATACACAAGGGTTCAGTTCGAAAATACCATCTCTTCCAGCTAACATACCCCCTGAGGCACCCTATACCGTACAGATAAGCGAGGGACACCAAGTTGCAGTTCCTTATATGCATGCGTTGACCTCGCGCGCCGCTTCATTAGGAGCGACATCGCCTGCACCCGGAGTGGTGCACATGGCTTTGAACCATGCTGGTGGAGTAAAATATGTATGTGTACCCGATGAATTGGCAATGTTTGCGGCGCGAGGGTTTGCAGGTGAACAATCTGGATGATCATTTGAGCTCACTCTCACCGGCTGATGTAGATGAACACAAGTTTCTGCTCGAGCTCGCCTGTTCAACGACCATGTCTCCTGCCTACAGCCATGAGTTGTTCTGGCGTATCTTGGACCCAATGTCAGAACTTTCTGCCGAAGAAAACGAGAGGAAGGATGTCATCTTCGTTATTTGCAGTGGCGTGAAAGTTACATCCGATGAGCTCGCAGAATACGCTCAGATCCTGGACCAAGCTGCGGAGGTAGAAAGAGAGTGGAAGGTCGTATGCAATGGGACAGAAATCTGCATTCAAAAATAATGCAGATGAAATAGGGGAGTATATAAATCGGGTGTGTTAGAAACAATGTTACACAGTTCCTTGTCGGTGATTGGTGTATGGAGAGGTAGTTTCACCACCACGATTTGAACCACCCTTGCGACGGTTGTGTGGGTGAAACTTGTTCCAGAGCTTCTTTCTCTCGCTGCATCCTCCTTGCGAGTTTTTCTGCTTTGATTCGTGCTAACTCATTGCGTATGGCCTCCTGATCGGTGAGGAGGCGCTGGCGGACACAAATGAGATATGACTGTACAAGTAGACCCGTTCACACATACACGGTTGGTTTCATCGACGCGAGGAAACAGATGTTCCTTGTACTGTACCGCAAAAAAGAATTTATGTTATTGGGTCAGTTGTGGATGCAAGTACATCGGAGGCGTACCGGAAGAACATTGTCGTGGTACCATTGTGGGTCACCAAAGTGCAAAAGGGCAAAGACTGGCACAAAAAGATATAGCCCGAACTTGAATACCTCTAAGTTTGGGCCCCCCATGGTACTAGTTTACCGGAGTTGTGGGACCTCGTAGGGGAAATTCGGTTACTCAAGCCTTAAGTGTCGGGGCTAAGCGCTGAATGAGTGTAGGGCAGTCGCACTTCAGTGTTACTAATACTATCAGTTTGCAGTCACGTGCCTGGTTATCGACGCGTAATTGCGGGCAGTAGGACTACACTTGTACGGTCTTAATTCCGCTTTCCTTCATCTTTCACATCCACTCATTCACCTTCTCCACCTTCCTTACCTTCTTATATCTTTTCTCTCTAACTGATTCTCTTCCCTTATTCTCCAAGCTTCAAGCTTCAGCCATCGAGATAGTTCATTAACATTGCCTGAGCTTATGTATGTAACGTAGTGTAGATGGTCAACCTTTACTGGTATCCTTGCTTTGGAACACGCGCCATGCATCAAAGTTTTATTTTGACACTACTCCTCACTAAACTACGTCGTACAACTTGTTGCACAGTTCAACGATCCATCCGAGGGATTAACGTTCAATATTCTTGCCCATCCAGTTCATGTATCGTTCTACCATTTAGCATGGTTTGGCGAATGTGCCCGAAGGCTGTGATCCGGAGCCGTGATCCAACCGACCAACGTTGGCCTTGCTGTGGTACCCTTTACCCAAAATATCGAGCGCGTGTGCTGATGAAGCACGGTCGATAAGATCTTGGGTTACCTCAACCTAAGAGAGTTTCGGGTCAGTAACGCCAGTTTTGATTCGAGTGTACACTCACGATATCGGCCAGAAGACGATCAATGAGCTATTCAGAAACAATAAGCATAATCACCGAGGCGTACAGAAACAAAAACTTGCCGCCTCCGTGCAGGTTTCCCTAACAACCACTCGCAAAATCTGGACACTCTCTAAGTTCGGGGGAAGCTCGTAATTGGGCACAATCCACCCCTTAGCTCGCAGTAAGGTTTGGATCCATCTCTGCTCGATCTCAGGATACTGCTCCTGGAAGCTGTCTGAGAAGCGGAACGCCACCACTGGAAGCCCTTCCAAATAGGTCTGCGATGGACTCATTTGAACAATGGAGTAATGCGGTGACTAGAAGCATACCTCTGGATTTTCTTCGTCAAGGGTAGTGTCTGATTTGGACCTATGGATGTCGCTCAGTACGGTGTACCATCCTGTACGTTCAAGAGCGCGACTGAAGAGTCGTGCATTTTTCAGGTCGTCGAGAGCAACTGCGCGGTAACCCTCGAAACCGAGATGTAGGAAGTTGAAGTACTGAGCAATGATGGGTGCTGCTGGTCGAGAAAAGTTGAGTGAGAATGAATATTCGACGGATCCGAGGTAGTGAAGTTCAAAGATGAGGTCCTTTGGAAGGTATTCCTTCGATCGCCATACAACCCAGCCGACACCAACATACGCGAGACCAAACTTGTGACCGGAAGTGTTGATGGAGACGACACGGGGGATCCTGAAGTCCCACAGAAGTTTTGGGTGAGCAAACGGCGCGACAAATGCGCCAGATGCTCCATCGACTGCGTGGCAACTTCAGTCAAGGGAGGCTATGAGGCGATGGGTGATCGCACCATGGATAGGGACAGAGTGACCAGTCTGTCTCTCGTACTCGTCAAGGAGGTCTGCCATCTCTTTGACTGGCTCATAGTGACCGGTGTAGGTACTGCCGAGAATGACGTATATACCAATTGTATTTTCGTCCACGAACTCCATCGCTTTCTTGGGATCCAACCTGTATTTGCTCTCAACGCTGACTGGAACCAGTCGACATTCGACTTCGAAGTAGCGAGCAAATTTTTCGAGGGCAACCTGGGCATTTGCGCCCATAACAATGTTGGGACCAGGTTCATGAATGGATTTGCCAGCAGCCTTGCGACGTTCCTGCCAGATGCGTTTCATGGCAAGACCTCCGAGCTGAATAGCTTCAGAAGAGCCTGTAGTTGCGGTACCGATCGCTTGTTTAGTAGAAGGTGCATGCCAAAGATCGGCAAGGATGGAGACGCATCGGGTGTGGATGAGCTCTAATAAAAACACGTCGGCACTGGAGCTGATCATGGAGAAGATACTTACGCGTCGAGGGATATTCATCCTGATCGATCAAGTTCTTGGACATATTCTCTAACATGAGTTTGTTGGCAGCCTCGGGCATCCAAGTTTGCACGAACGAGGCGAGGCTGCAAAGTAGGTGAGAAGGTCTAAGAGGAATCAGAGACTGAAGTACTGACTTGAGGGTTGGGTGACCGTCAGTGCTCAATTCATCGTGAATGAGCTGGTATGCGGTCTCGGCGCTGGTACCTTTCGAGGGTATGTGGAACTTTGGAAGGGACTCTGTCCCATAACGAGCACCATAGGGATGGACGAGTGTGTTGACAGCAGCGGCGTCCAGGTAATTGTGAGAATGAGTCTTCTTGTCCTGTTGGATAGGATGGTGAGCACGATCATGAAGGGGGGAGAGTGGAGGAGACATACCTTGGACTCGCGAATAAGTCGTTCAGGGTTTATGTGCTGGATGAGGAGGGATGAGTGGGGGGGAAGAGAGGATGATATGAGGATGTACCTTTGAGAGAGGCATGGCGATAAGGACTCCCGTCTTCAGCGGTCATTTTATACATCATACACCCAGCATGACGATGAGGGGTACCCTTTTACGTAATCAGTATTTTTATTTGTGATGGGTTCATCAGCGTGCGCCTGTAACAATCAATACACGACTGCACGGTCTCCAGAAGACGCAGTGGTGAGACCGCTCTCACCGGTTTGATGTGATCTCAGCAGTCGCTATGGCGCACGGCCGTTCGCCGCAGCACGTAGGCTGGAATGGAACAGGTATCCTTAGAGACCAAATCTAATTTTTCCTACAAGTTAGCAGTCGAGGCCCTTTTAGACTCTGTCGCTGGCCCGTAACAGGCAAAATACATTTCTAGCAAATTCTTCACCTCGGTGTCGGCGAAATGGTCTAGTTTATAAGTACTCATAGTGGAAGAAGGAACTTTCTTCGACTTGTGATACCAGTTTCATACTGGGATGTGCATGTCGACCGTGCACAGATGATGAAAAACGAAACAAGTACTCTCTTGGGAGGCTCTATGAAAACCATTGGGCCCGTTCAGTAAACCTGAGAGTGCACGACGTTCTTACAGTAATCTGCGTCGGAAAATATAGTTGTTAGAATCTCAAAATCTGCGCGTCGAGCCAAAGGCGAGTGAATCCCCGCAACGCGATCGGTAGTGACAGCAGCAGCACGTACAGTAATATCACATTGCATGCCACACTATGCTTAGCACGTTGCAACGTCCATCGGGAGGATTCGATTCCATGGAAGCCATGTAGGCTGATTCCTTCACTATCTCGACCGAGTCGTTCATGTTCCATAGTGAAGCCCCATCGTCACCTCGAATGCGGCACTCGAGTGTGCTGTTGCCCCCAACAGCCAACTCGCCTTGCTTCGTCATCGATGCTAAAAACCGTTCCTACAAGCACCAATACTCTAATATCTATTTCACTAGACTTGCAATGTTGAAAAAGCCCGTGCTTGAACGTGCAAACGCGAGATGGAAAGACCTTGATGGCAGGTGGCTCGCTGTCGCAGAGCAACGCGTATACTCACGGAACTACGCCAGGAAATCCTGTATACGTCCCAAGGGTACTGGACGTCGTCAAGTCTCAGCTTTGCTGGGTATTAGGCACGGTTTATATGGACATGCCACTCAAGCCAAATGTCCTGGAAGATTTGGGTCGAGATGTGAGTGCGCAATTCAATCTTAGTCGTCGGTTTACTCAGTGTATCGAAGCACTCGCTACCTCCACCGCAATCCAGAGAAAAATTCTATTCAGATCAAGATAGCGTTATGCTCGAGGATGAGTCTGGGCGTATCAAGCTTGTAGGCCAGAAACTTAGTTCGACGCATCTGGTCACTGGCGTTATTATTGCTACACTTGGCATGGAAACTCCAGGTGGAGAATTTGAAGTCATTGATACATGCTTCGCCGACCTTGCACCATTTGCAGAACAGCACAACACTGGCAGCAATAGCATGAATGTGGATAGGCAGGTCTGATTCTGGACAATCTCCTTCACGTTCTTAACGTATTGATGGGCAGCAGTACTGCACAACCGGACGAGTATCTAGCTGTCGTGTCAGGGTTATCTATCGGAACAGAGTCCCAGGCAGACGCCCAGATTCAAATGCTAGTGGAGTACCTATCTGGAGAAGTTGGTGGGCACGACGATCAGACAATCGCGTCACAAATCACGCGCCTGATTATAGCAGGAAACTCACTCTTGTCAGTCGCTGACATTGAGAATGGAACCGAAGAGGATGAAAAGAAGCCAGTAAGTCATTACCATCAAATCGCGCGCGTCCTAATATTCTAGGAAACAGAAAAAGCTGAGCACAGTGACACCGTCGGATCTCTCGCCGCATCCCAACTCCATACTCTCCGTCCAGCTTCATGACCTTGCATCGGCCCTTCCCGTGCACATCCTGCCGGGCCCAGACGATCCCTCAGGGGCGATTTTACCCCAGCAACCTTTTCCACGCGCTATGTTCGGCGGAGCAACAAATTTTGAAACATTCCATCGCGAGACGAATCCTGTTTGGCTCCGGCTCCGATGCGGTACAGATTCTGAACAACCGTCATCCAAAGGTTCCAGTCCGACGAGTTCAAGTGTCGGCAGGCCTCCGGTGACCCGAAGCGCGTTGGTGACGTCTGGCCAACCTGTGCTTGACATGTTCAAATATTTCCCCACACCCCCTTTCACACTCGTGTCTATTGCGGAGTTGACTCTCAAGTGGCGACATATTGCCCCAACTGCACCGGATACATTATGGTGCCATCCGTACCGCGAGCGAGATCCGTTTGTCCTCAATGAAACACCAGATATATACGTCGTCGGAGGTATGTCTGAATTCGCCACTGCATTGGTTGGCTCGGAGCAAGATGGCAAGAAGAAGAAGTCTAGGCAATGCAGAGTGGTCCTGTTACCGAGCTTTGCCGAGACAGGGACACTGGTGCTAATCAATATGCGGACATTGGACGTGCGTTGCGTGAATTTTGGAGTCAAGGGCCTGAGTGCGGGTGGGGGACAGGCACAACTACCGGAAGAGGATGCCATGCAAGAGGGCTGATGCAGATTTATGTTCGTCGGTTCTTTGAAGCTTGTGGGCATTTTACTACATCCGATCCACTGCCTACCTTTATTCCACATTACTGTAAGCTTTTTGAACCACCCTCGATGCGCATTGCGTATGGTCTCATCAGGAAACCTCACCCACAAAAAAACCGGGATTCGGTTGGACAAAAAGAGATGTACATATCTCCATGCATTGGATTCGAGTGTAACGGTTGTCGAACGGCCTATGAAATTCGATCGGGTTATCCAAACCCTGCACTGGTACTTTTTCACGCCAAGCGATCAGTGGGGTGGAACCCACCGACATTAATATATATATTGTTGCTTGTCGGCTTATGTGACTGGGCTCTTTCAAGTGCTGGAAGTGTGCATGTGTAAACTTCGGATCTTCTTCGTCGCAGAGAAATGGCCTCTACCAGGTCACCAGAGGGTGAGCAAATGGCCACGGTGTTGATTCTTTCAAGGCACCTCAGGCTGGATATCCGAAAATAAAATTTTATCAAGTATGTGGCAGATGACCTTTCGAACACAGATGGTGTTCATATACAAGTATTGTAGGCCGTAGAATGATGTTCGCTTCGCAGCATGCTGCGCGTAGCTCCCAAGACACGGACATCAATATTTTTCGGATATAACTGCAAAGGTTTCAGAAGCGTGTACGTGGAAAATATCATTACACTTACTAAGAGTGACAAGGGACGTCCAGCCAGTGAACGGATGGCTGGCAATCAACGTGAACACTCGTCAAGGAAAACATGAGAGAGCATACCTTCTTCTGCCCTCGCCCGTAAGCGCATCGTATTGTTCCCAGACATACCCACTTCGCTCGTATTCCTAGGTGTGCTGTCAGCAGAGATGGTAATCATGATTGCTACAATAGTGTACCTTGTAAACATTCTCCACGACGTTTCTCCGTAGCTCCGTATAAATTTCCTTGGCGTACTCCTGGTAGGGACCCTCAACAGCTGCATAATTCTGTTCATCCAACACGTCAGTTCCCGCACAAATTCCCGCCCAACACATCGGGGCATACCTTGTACAGAGAACTCAAGATCATATAGTTCATCTGAATCCAAATTGGTCCTTTCCAATAATTCTCGCCGCGTCCGAATTCGGGATGTGAAGCCGAGAGACTACGGATGCCGTATGGTGACCAAAGATGCTCGGGATCGTGGAGAAGGTCAAGAATGGGAAGGAGATGAGAGGAGTTGGAAGGAAGAAGGGAGAGCATAAGGGGGAATAATGAAAGGTAGCCTTTATGACATACGTGCTCGGACTCATCTGGACATGGTCAGAGAAGAAAAAACGCAGAACAAGATAGTGACGCGCACCGTCGGAGCTAATTCCAACGTCACAGTACATTTTGGCATCTTCGTTCCAATGGAGATCTAGAATTGAGGGTAACTTCGTCAGCATGCTTTAGGAACCTTGGAACATCATACCATCGATGTTTTCGATGATAGCTTTCTCGATTTCCTTGAAACTTTCCGCGTCTTCAGTCTCCCCGATAAATTCCGCTAGACCACGCATCGTTCGTGTGAAGAAGCCCATCCAACTGATGAGGTCGAGATGCAGTTCACCAGCATGCGGTGGACCTCTTGGATAGTCATCCATCCCGCTGGTGAGGACATGCGTCTCAGAACGTCCACGCCATCTATACGCTTCGGTGCGTGAGCGTGCTTTTCGGCCGTATTGTTTAATCTGCCCGCGTTGCGTATGACGGAACCAGTCATAATGACGCCTTAGAGGAGCGTAGATCGAGCGCAGGAAATCGAGGCCCTCGTTATATGAAAGATACTTGTTCCCCTTTTGGGTCGAATCGATAAACCCAGTGAATAGAACTTGCTCGCCGCCCATTGCAAAATCCATGCCGAGGTCCGCGGCAGAAGGGCCGTCATTCCGTGCTGCAAGACGCTCGATGAAAGCAGTGATTGCCATAGTAAGCGTTGGTGGATTG
The DNA here is from genome assembly GCA_038092655.1 of Boletus sensibilis. NCBI lineage: Eukaryota > Fungi > Basidiomycota > Agaricomycetes > Boletales > Boletaceae > Boletus > Boletus sensibilis. The sequence continues at coordinate 1,398 of JBBPQU010000361.1, read as the reverse complement.
GCGAACGTGGGTACTTGCGTCTGGAACTCAGGTGGAACACGGCTGCGGGCTTCATCACCGAGAATTTGTTCACGAGCAACCCAGCCATCCTCATCAATAAGACTTATCCAGTCCTTGAGAATCTCGAGGCTGAGGTCGTTGTCCCACTGTCCGATGTGAAGCAGGTGAAAACCTTCGTCCCTTAAGACGAAGTTTAGTAAATGTAGGACACCAGTGGTGAGAGGCGATGTTACCAATAAAATCCCCTTGGGAAGAAGCTACGACTAGGTGTAGCAGTGAATAGGGCCCGAGGTTCAGTGAACCTTGCTCCTTGTTGACCGTCTTGTGTTTCATCTCCGTCGTAATCATAATCATCATCTTGGTCCCATTCGAATGCAAAGCCTTTGTTGACAATTGAAGTCCCGTAGAAATAACCAATTCCTCCGAGTAGATTAGACGTAATCGCCTTGCTAAAGGATTTGAGGGCCTCGTGGTTGGACACAGCGAATGAGTCAGGGGTAGGAAAGCGTTTTTCAAAGCGATCATTAAACGACGAGACCAGTGCAGGAATACCGAGATCAATGGCAGCGGCTGTAGGACTGATGTCAGCATCCGAGAAACGTGACAATCGAGGCACACACAGTCTAGCTTATTGTGGGAACTTGCACTGTCAAAAAAGACATCAAACTGGAATTCGCCATCGAAAAACTTTTGGACTGCAAAAAGGTTGCTTGCTGTAACAGTCTCATCGGGCAGCTGGAGCACGAATGATGCGTCGGGTGCGCGGTCTGCCTGGCGATATTGCTCTGCTATAGGGCCTGCATGCTTCAGAACACTTTGCACGATGAAATCTGCGGCAGAATGAAAGGTGTGAAGAGACATATTTTATAGACGAACGACACCGACCCTTCGCAGTCCAGACTTGTCCTGGATTGACGCGCAAACCCACAAAGTGGGATTTGCCTAGCCTGTGTGCAAAGGCTTCCGAATGAGGACCCGAAGTCACGGCTTGGTTATCAACGCCTGAACAGATCATAAGCCCCAAGAAAGCCATTAGTTTTGCAGGAGAGCATACCATCAACAATACGGATGGTGAAGTCGTCAAGGTCGGGCGAGGCACCAGCAAATTCTATGGGCTCATCAATCCCCTAGCAGCTGTGAGTAAGGATGCTGAGGTACGGGTTGATTCCACGTACATTCTCATCTTCATCGGTGATCAAATCAACACCACCGAGACCCTCAAGTCCCAAGTAGAAAATTGTAGAAATTCTAGAGGGGTATGCTACGTTGCACATTACTAGGCTGTGCTCGTTAATGTGGAGTCTTTGAATTACACACCTGGCTGGATAGGTTTCCCTTTGATCCGGGCAGCCCAGCTGCCCCCATGCTGACCACCAGGAACCTTCAGAAACTCGGTTG
>JBBPQU010000360.1:0-23409 GCA_038092655.1 Boletus sensibilis | reverse complement strand
TGGGAGTGGAAAGACGCTGTTGTTATTGGGTATGCGTCACTGCAAAGCTGGCCTTCGAGTATCTCTGACGTATTATTCGTTCAGCACTTCTCGGCGAAGCAGATGTTCTAGCTGGTCAGGTTGCATGTCCTAGGTCTCCGCCTGATGTCCTGGCAAGTTTCTCGGAAAAAATAGCCTCCCCTGAAGACTGGGTCGTCACTGGTGTCTGCGCGTATGTGCCTCAGGTAAGTTTTGTCCCTTTTCACAGTGAAACCTCTAACATCACATCCTTAGACCGCATGGCTTCGGAATGCCTCCATCAAAGGTAGCTTAAGGCGTTACATATTGATCGGGCTTAATACTAATTTATCTGGAGACAACATCCTTTTCAACCTTCCCTATGATGAAGAGCGATACCAGAAGACCCTCAAAGCATGTGCACTTGAGAGTGATCTTCTTATTCTCGAGGACGGAGACGAGTCCGAAATTGGTGAACGTGGTGTAGGTTTGTTTTTATCGTCCGATATAGCATGCTTAGATAGACATTTTTGAAGGTTAACTTGTCCGGAGGTCAAAAAGCTCGAGGTAAGTCCGTTCTCGTATTCCGCTACACTCGACTTTGATAACATTTCTGCAGTTTCACTGGCTCGTGCAGTGTACTCTCGAGCATCCATCCTGCTTCTCGACGATGTTCTGTCCGCGGTCGATGCTCACACAGCCCACCACCTCTACAACGAATGCTTGAAGGGCGAGCTGGTACGCGGACGAACGGTCATCTTGGTTTCTCACCATGTCCAGCTTTGTGCCCCTGGTGCCAGCTATGTCGTTGCTCTTGATAACGGACGCCTAGCATTCCAGGGCGACCGTGACTCATTCATTGCTTCGCCTGTTATGGCGACTCTCGTGCACGCCAACACAGGCGAGGCGGATGAGAAGGATGTACCGGCTCCTCTCGCTAAGGTGGAAAACCAGTATGAAACAGTGGAAGCCATATCCTCAACAGAGACCGAACCAGTATCCGAGACGAGTTCCACTGCTTTCACGACTGAAGAGAGCAAAGCAGAACCAGAGAAAAAGAAATCCCCGCGCAAGCTGATTGAGGAAGAAAAGCGCGCGGTTGGCCATATCGGTCGGGATATTTGGAAAACGTATATCAGTGCCTGCGGAGGGTACAAATACTGGATCATCTTTGGCCTTTCCCTTCTAGTCGGAGCGCTGAGTCCAGTTGTGGAGAATTGGTGGCTAAAGTAGGTTTTGAACCTGCAGGTCAAGGCTTTTGTGATATTGATATCCTTAATTAGGACGTGGTCTGGCGCTGATCCTGCCGAAGCCGAACGCAATGGGCCAGTGTATTACATCGCTATCTATGCTGCGGTATGATGATCACAGTTCATCCTGATGCGTTTTCTGACGCAAGTTATAGGTCACAATCTTTGGTAAGTACAGGAAAATATGGGCCTTCGCCAATTAATACGTCACCCCAGGGCTCTTCCTGAACGTGTTCCGATTCTATATTCTCTGTGAGCCGTGTTTATCGGTGATAATGCTCCAATGCTAACTGGGTTGCGCAGACACCGGTTCCATCAATGCATCGACCATTCTTTACAAGAGTGAGGACATTATCCCGAGGCTCTCACTCTTTACTCATGCGGACGACAGGGTTGCTGGAAACTGTTCTATTCGCCAACATTCGCTTCCATGATACCGTGTCCCGTGGTCGCCTTCTGAACCGATTTGGGAAAGATTTCGAGGGTATGACAGTTTTCCATGTTTCTTCAATGCTTATCTCATCCATTTTTCTCTAGGAATCGATAGTTCTATGTCTGACAATTTTGGACGCAGCCTTGTCTATGGTTTGGCGGCGATGACCATCATTATCACGATTAGCATTGTGGGCGGCCTCCCTTTCATTATTGCGGCTTTGGCCCTCAGTTTTCTCTACTATAATGGTGAGGAGTCTTGGTATCCTGATGGTCAGTCAAAACTGATGGACCCCCCAGTGGCCAAGGTGTATGGTCAGACAGCACGAGATATGAGACGTCTTGGTAGGAGCTTCACGACTTTGTTCGAATCTGACATCTAATGCGGCGATTTGAAGACTCCGTGACCCGGTCGCCATTGTACTCGATTTATGGTGAGACCATTGCTGGCGTTGCGATCTTACGCGCCTTTGGGGCGTCGTCGAAGTTCTTGCGTGACATGATCCGCTGTGTTGATACAGTGAGTGACTCGCCAATGACTGCATTCGATGCCCATTTACGTTTACTCTACACTTAGAACGCAAACCCTTATTACTGGATGTGGGGAGGTGGGTACTGATAGGCTTAGAAATCGGCGAGAATTGCTGACGATATTTTCAAGTAAATCGCTGGCTTTCGATGCGATTCAACTTGCTCTCGAGTCTTGTCGTCGGCTTAACTGGTGCGGTTGCAGTGTTTTATCCGAGCATATCTGCGGCCTTGGCCGGATTTGCCCTGTCTTTTGCTTCCAGCATAACTCACAACGTGCGTTAAATCTCTAAGCGAGGCTGTCTGCAGTTATGACTGATCATGTCATTTGCTGTAGCTCTTGTTCCTGGTGCGACGCTTCGTCGCACTCGAACAATCCATGGTTAGCATTGCAGATATTCATCTCAATGACATGTACTGACTTCAGACAAGGTTGCTCTTGAGCGTGTCAAGGAATATTCTGAGCTCAAGCGTGAACCACCCGAGTTCGTGGAGCCCCGGCCTGATGCGTCTTGGCCAGAGAATGGTCACATCAAATGCGAGGACCTGGTCATCAGATATGCTGTGCGTCTGTTTTTCTTCGCCAGATAACAATGACGAAATTCTCCTTCAAGCCTGAACTTCCCAACGTGCTACATCATTTGAACTTTGAGATACAATCTGGTGAAAAGGTACAACAGCGTTATGGACAACAGCCAGCGCGCTTCTTGCTAATTCCGTGGAATGTAGATTGGTATACTAGGCAGGACTGGTTCTGGGAAGAGTACACTCGCACTCTCGTTCTTCCGATTCGTGGAGGCGACGGAAGGAAAAATCATCATTGATGGCGTCGACATTTCGCAGATTGGTTTGACTGACTTGCGAAGCAAAATCACGATTATACCTCGTGAGTACATGACATTTTAATCCGCATTTAGTGTACGTCAACCTTTCGTGCAGAGGACCCTACGATTTTGAGTGGAACATTGCGGTCTACCTTGGATGTTTTCGATGAATACGAAGACGCGGACATTGTGAGTGACACTATAGTCTTCTTTCACCGCAGAGGCTGAACATCTCTCTCCAAGTTTGAAGCCCTCCGTCGCGTGCATTTGATACCCTCTGAAGACGTCATTGAAGAGACTCCAGAAACGATCAACGTCAACGTTTTCCGAAACCTCGATTCCCCCGTTTCCGAAGGTGGTGATAACTTCTCGACTGGGTGCGTATTCATTGGTTCCAGAATCTCGCCCTCGTACCTCATTTTGGCAAACTCAGCGAAAAGCAGCTTCTTTGCATGGCTAGAGCAATCCTGAAACGTTCCAAGATGCTGGTCATGGACGAAGTAGGTGTTTCAGTTCGTATGCAAGAACATCGAGATCTGATATGACCGTTTGTCCAGGCTACTGCAAGCGTCGATTATGCGACCGACGAGCTTATCAGCAAAACTATCCGACAGTAAGTTCATTTTTGTCTTTTGGCTTGATTGCGACTTAACACTCGACGCCAGTGAATTTGCCTCGAGCACGATACTCACTATTGCACATCGACTTCGTACTGTCATTGACTATGATCGCGTAAGTCGTCCATGGACGGAGTTTCCCTTGCAATTAACCGGTATTTGTAGGTGATGCTCCTCGATGAAGGTCGCATCGTAGAGTTTGATCGCCCAGCGACCCTCTTGGCTGACTCCAACTCTCGATTCCATTCCCTGTGCAAAGCGACTGGTCGTACAGAGTTTTCCGTACTCAAAAAGTTGGCAGGAACTTAGAAGCCAGCTGTATTATACTTCGCCCTCTACCCTGTTGTACATAAGTCACGTTTCAGAACCCAGTGATCTATAGACTCAAAACAATAGTGGGAATTCATCGGATAAGCGTTCCTCCTTCACTGAGGATTCCACATCTTCTTTTGGACAAATCCAAGCAGTTCTTCGTCTGTCAGTTTCCTGAGGTCCGACGAATGGTCGACGTCCTGGAAATGATAATCAGTTTGCGAGTATTAGGTCCAGGACTGAATTGGGAACTAACCGCTGCTTGTGCAGCGCGAATGACGCGAACTGCGATGAGTGCACTGATCTCGCGGATACGCTGGATGCGAGGGTAGATGAGCTCCAATGCACGCTCGTCCCAGGAAAGTGAGTTCGCAAGCCCAATCGCAGATGCTTCGACCATGCTGTCCGTCACGGACGACGCGCGACAGAGGAGCGAGCCCAGTCCAAGACCTAGTCCATACAACCGTCAGGCATCGCTTGAATGTACACAACGCCGACATCGACTTACCCGGGAAGATGTACATGTTGTTTCCCTGACCGGGTTCCCACCTTCTCCCACCAAAGTTTTCCGTGGGGAACGGTGACCCGGAAGCGAACAGCACGCTGCCGCCGCTTGCTCGGAGAGCCTCGGAGAAAGTGCATTCTGAAAGCTGCACGGGGTTCGAAAGAGGGAAGACGATCGGCCGAGGGGTCTGCGAGGCCATACGGCGGATGACGGCTTCGGAAAAGGCGCCCTTGATGGTCGAGAGACCCATGAGCGCTGTGGGCTTCACATACTGGACGATTTCGAGTAGATCTGTCATGGGTGGACCTGAATAGTCTTTTCTGGAGAAGGCTGATAATTACGAGTAACATGACTGTAAGTTGGACATGCTGTCCCAAGCTAGCGTAACGACCTGCCTTTCTTATATTCTGCAACATTGTCACGACTGTCGTAGATGAGGCCCTTGGAGTCGACAAGCCAGATGTGGCTACGAGCTTCGTCCTCGCTCATGCCATTGAGGGTGAAGAAGCTAAGCAACTGAGTAGCAACTCCAACGCCAGCGGAACCGGCCCCATAGAAGAGAATACGATGTTCACGAGGCTGGAGAGGAGAAAGGCGTGCGGCTGAGAGAAGCCCCGCCAACACAACTGCACCTGTGCCTTGGATGTCGTCGTTGAATAGGGGAAAACGGTGCCTGAAGCGGGAGAGGAAAGAGAAGGCATGATCTGTGGAGAAATCCTGCCATATTTTGCATCAGTGCCATCCGTCCAAGAATAAACCGTTGGGCGTGCGCATGGTACCCACCTCGAATTGGACCAAGAGTTTAGGGTACACACGAGATATTTCGGTCATGAATTCTTCCATGAACTCGTCATAATCGGCCTCCGAAGCACGTCTCTGGCGAAGACCCAAGTATAGTGGATCGTCTAGGAAGGCTTGGTTGTTAGTGCCCAGATCGAGGGTGATTGGAAGCGTAGAGGAAGGGCGGATGCTGAAGTGTTCATTAGTGTAAGAAATACAGTAGATAATTTCAGAGAATAATGACCCAGCCCCGGCAACATAAAGTGACAGTTTTCCGATCGCGATGGGCATTCCATTCAACCCAAGGTCGCCTAGACCAAGGATGCGGGAACCTATGGGGTTCATTCAGCTCTACCACGTTTGGACGTGCTGGAATGAACTTTCCATCCGTCACGACGCTAATGCGTGCCTCATTTATATCTGGCCAATTGCGGAGGATAGTTCCAATCTTGCCTTTGTCTTTAATGGAGATGAACTATTTGCATGCTCAAGAGAAGGATAAGCTCCTGATAGACCGCTACGTACAAGGCCTTCGGGCCGTCTGAAATTCTGGGAGTATTGCAAGCAGGCATCTCCGACGGTTGGGGTGTAGATCAGTGGTGTGATTTCCTGTGAGGATCATTAACACAAGGGAATGTCGATAACTCGACTACGAACACTTATGTTGGCTAGACAGAGTTGGTAGAATGCATCCACATCGGCATCTTTCAATTGAGAGAGGAAGATGTATTTTTCAATATTGCTCGTCTTGGAGCGCAGTTGCAACAAAACACGCTGGAAGTGGATATCACGAGAGAACGCAGGAGGAAGAAGACCCTCGGCGGGCGGCGGCTTCGCTATACGTGTCACGTCGATAAACAGACTACCGGCTCTACGGACAAGACTTACGCTGTGCCTCTAATTTGAGCTTTTGAGCGCCATCTGCGGCAGACCAGTATGGGGTGAGTACGATAGTCATAGTAGGTGGAGAATGGAAGAGTCGGATTGGAAGAAGTAATGTACGTATATGAAACTTATACTCGACGGGGAAAGTCGGGAAAGAGGATGGCGGAAGGATTTTTTTGAGAGAGGAAGTTGAATATATATCTGCATACCAATCAAGGGATGCGTAAGACACAGCGGAAAGTCATGACGACACGATCAGTGAGAGGCTGTCCTACGAACCTGGCTACATCCCTCGTAAAAACGGCGTCGCGGAGAAACACACCTCCTAGTTTGGAGAGTTATACTTCCGGGCGACCCACGCAACCAAGTTGACGCCGAAGAACGGTCAGCTGCTCGGCCCAAGGAAGCAGTCCTTCGGAAGACATGGGCTTGACATGACGAACACACCGAAATCGGTGCAGGATTAATATAAATGCATACCGCTCGCAACCAAATTAAATAGATGCCATCTTGACTCTCACAGGCACGAAGCGCTGAGAACGACAGACATATGACAGTCGTCACGGTCTCACGTGACTCCATGCACGTGATTATAGTCACGCGTATATCGTCACGCACGCGTAGTTGGATTGGCACTTGCTTCCAGTCGATCATGTCGTCCACCACAGACGATGCCAATACCTCACCAGAGGTCATGTTACAATTTTACAGGATGCTATATCCATTCAAGTCGATATTCACCTGGTTGAACCACGAGCACGTACCAACCAAGCTCTTCACTCATCGCGAGTTTGCATTCACCCTCCAGGGAGACGTGTATCTACGATATCACTCCTTCAATACCGCGGAAGATCTCAAAAAGCAGGTCCTAGCACTGAACCCAACCCGTTTTGAGATCGGTCCAGTGTACTCCGCCAAAGTGCGCGTTCTCCTTGGTCGCACAGAAACTCACAACTGATGATCGAGTCTCAGCCTCGCGACAAAAAAACCGTTCGCGCTTCTGCATTCACCCCGCAGAAACGTGAGCTTGTGTTTGATATTGATATGACCGATTACGACGGAGTTCGCACGTGTTGCTCCGCCGCAGACATATGCTCTCGTTGTTGGGGCTTTATCGCAGCCGCGGTCAAAGTCCTACATTCTTCCCTTGTCGACCAATTTGGCTTCCGTCATCTTCTGTGGGTCTATTCTGGTCGGAGAGGGATACATTTGTGGATAAGCGATCCACAGGCTATGGATCTGACAGATGATCAACGGAGAGCTCTCGTCAGTGCTTTGACTGTGGTTGAGGGTGGGAAAGAGATGATGAAGAAAGTGAACGTCCGGATCAGCAACAAACCACTCCCTCCATCGCTGTGGGGTGCTCTAGCTGTCCTCCGTACGTTGTTCAATCCACTGGTGCTGGATGATCAAGATTGTTTCGGCCCTGAAGAGGGTTGGGAGACACTGCTCCAGCTAATTCCAGACCGGGCAATTGTTGAGAAGCTTCGCACGGAATGGTCAAAAGACCCTAGTAGACCTTCTATGCAGAAGTGGAACGAGCTTGGCACACTTGTCAGCAAGACCGAAGGCACCGAGCGTGTGAGTCGAGTCAAGTCAAGCCTTTTTCCCTTGCTCAGTCTGACGAGATGCTTGCTGTTTAGCAACGTCTCTTCTTTGCATTGGAAGATATTATTCTGCAATACACCTATCCTCGTCTAGATGCCGAAGTCTCCAAGCACCGAAATCATTTGCTCAAGGCACCATTTTGCGTACACCCCAAAACAGGGCGTGTCTGCGTGCCCGTGGACCCAGCGAATATCGACCGGTTCGATCCACGTGGTGTTCCAACAGTTGCTCAGTTACTCCGGGAACTGGACGTTGCGGGAGAAGGTGCCGACTGGGAGAAGACGAGCTTAAGGCCATATGTTGAGATGCTGGATAGACACACGATGGGTCTCATGGAGGATGTAAGGAGGACGAGACGAGCGAACTACAACGGTGAGTCGGATGGCCACTTTTAGCAGTCGTGTGACCTAACTGTTGGGCAGATGGTGGATGGTGATATATATTACGCCCTGGAGTTTTGCTGTCGGGAATTTTGTAATTTTTGACAGCCATATCTACTTCCCTTGCCTCTCGAAATTAGTAAAAACTACAAATTTGTCTGAAAAACATGTTATCGCTTATGATCAAATCCATGTAGTGTAGTATAGGGTGTATCATCTATATTACATAATGTCATATTTTATCACCTCAATAGTTTTGTGAGAAACTAAGATTTCGTGTTGTCACTGAGGACTGAGTGGTGTCTCAAGATCTCAAAGATCTCAAGTTTCAGCGGATGACTGTAGTTCCCAAGAGTTTCGCTGTCGGGACTTTGTTGCAACACAGGAGTGCGGTGCTGTGAATTTGTAGTTGCCAGCCACCGCCACCCTCTCATGAAGGGGTTAATTACCCGATATGAAAACCAACATCCCTGCCAAGACTAACCAATCGGAACAGGCGTAAAACAGATCAAACGGTGTATTGTTGTCGCAGCCAAAGATGTCTTGAGAACACTGACAGCGGCTAGACGTTGACGACCATGTCCACCACGCAGCCCCCAGTGGCCTCATCGTCGCCCGCGCCCTCGTCGTCATCACCCAGCCCTCTCATCAATACGTCGACCCTACTCTTCGGGTTCCTTGTCAGTGCCCTCTCAATCTTTGCTGTCTTCATGACGTCCGCTATTATCTGGAATCGTCTTGTCACCCGACGCCGCGCTATAGACGCCATGTTGGCAATGAGTCCTCCTCTAGGTCCACAGCGGCTTCATCGACCCACGATATGGGATGTTTGCGCCATGCCTGATAAGCGATTCCCTCCATGGCTGGATGTCAAAGTAAGCAATTATCTCTGGCGCGACCGTAACCTTGCAATTTATATTTTTGTTGACAGCCAGTGGCAGCTCAAAAATGCGATTGTCCTACAAGTTCACCTCGGACTACGCAGACAGAGCAAACCATATCGTTCTGGAGACATCATCTATTGAACCGACTGCCGCCTGAAATCGCCTATCTGTTCCACCGACCAATACCCCAAGCATCCACTGCCTTGAGGGATACCGACATATCTCAAGTTGAACTCTCGCATGGATCAGATATCCAGATTTCATTATTGATCTCCATGCCTCACGCTCCGCAATCAATGCGAGAAGGGAATCACGAGGATCGCCAAAGGTTGCACGAAATGGTTTTTGCAACAACAAATGTTCCTTACCATGACCCCGCCCCGTCGTAGGGTCAATGTCTTGTCTAGGTATTCCAACATGTATTTGATGTTTCAATACCTTTACCATACTGCAGCGTACTGACTATGCTAACGCTTCTTTCTTTTCTTCCATTTCTGGCGCTTCGGTTTTTGACTTGGATTGAGCTAAGGACATTACTAGCTCGTTGAAGTTGTGTACCCTCACATTTAGTAATCAAGCGATACTGACAGACTGTACAGTAGTAACTTGCCACGCACGGATGCAGTACAAGGAATCTTTATCATTCCCCACACCCCACCCAACGAACCCACGATACGTCGCAGCCATCCCGCATGCTAGCAACTCCACTGGAAGTCTTTTTATCCGTGTACCTTGTAATGTGGTTGTATGGGCAAGGTACATAACTTGGCCTGCTGGGGCTGTAACCTGTTGCCTCGAAGGCGACTTGCCAATTCCAATGCTCGCATTGTCCCTGTTTTCGTTTTTCACACAGATGTCCAACCTTTATTCCCGCCGATATGAATTCTGATCAAGCGTGTCTCAGCACCGCTTTTCCGAACCGCCGCTGCCGCAGTTGTACAAACCTCAGCGCTGCTCAGCGGTGCCCTTGCTCAATACCCCGTGATTAAACATATGACACTTTAAGTGGTGGCATTGTTGAATGGTAACTGCCGTTTGGGCGTCCGCCTCTCATTTCTGCTATAGGTGGCTGACTTTGCTCAGATTCACACACCCCGCCTCCCAGGCGCGCGATTTACAGCAAGTCGGCACCCGCTTACGCGACGTGTTTCTTGCAGTCGCCTCGTGCGGCCCCTACTATAGTATGAATTTCAAGGATGGTCCACAGAATGTTCGAATGTTCGATGGCGGGTGCTAGCCGTTTTAGGACTGATCCCCTTCATGAGGCGCCGCGGGTCCTTGCTGACTAGGGAAACATGTCATCATGTCAGGCTCCTCTCAAAGGCAAGAGTCACTCAAGCGAACGGCTCCGATGACATTCGCCGTTCTGGAGGATTTTTTGTATCCCAGGCTTGGCCCAATAAAGGCGCATTCGTCATAGCTATCCCTGTTGCATAAAGGCTGAGGTTGGTGGAATATCATCCATTCGAATTCTCTGCTCATAATTATTTCACCACCATCCTACGCTGCATTCATCGCGCACGATGCAGTACCACCAAGTGGGGCTCAACCCTCTTATCACCTCGTCTCTCACCGGAACTCCATACTTTCGCCCAGTTCTTGTCGACTGGGACATCCGTCGCGCACCCCGCCATGCCGCTCGCGTAGCTGGTCAGGTTGTTTCAGCCTACCATCTAACTCAGCCGGCTACCTCCCCCGCTGTCACGACTCTCCGCATCATCTCCGACCTCCTCTCGGAGGATTGGGTTATCGCAGCCTACAACCCTACCGGAGTGACCATCGAGGATGTCCTTACAGCGATACACAGAATACTACACGTACCACTCACCCAGCTCGAATGGGAATGCATGTCACCGATGCAGCGTACGCGCACCGAAGCCACGTTCTACGCACGGTGCGAAGCGTCCCGCGACTTTGAGCGCACTCGCTATGGTGGTGTACGTCGCATGGATTGCCTGCTCCACACCACCATGTTTGCGGGCTTGTCCTCACTCATGTTTAGGAATAGCCGATGGGAAGTCGTCTTGACGCTCTCAAGAGACTTTGGCGCTCGCTCGAATTCATCATGAGATGTGATCGGCGGGCTGGCTCCCCTGACCGCGCCAGCCGCATCACTAATTTGCAAAACGCTAACAGCGTGTCTGCCACTTTCATAGAGTCCGAGACTCGATCGGTCTGGTACTGCCTTTTGTTATTATTGGCTTGCATGATAAACACATGGATATCTTAAACCTTACTTATGAATATGTTACCAGGATCATATAGCATAGCTATTCCATCATTCACTTAGTGGATCAGAAATTCCAGCCACAGTCAGCTGAATTCGTCGTGTAATCTTGCCACAGTTCGCATTCAGTCCTACTTCTTAGAGTCTACATCATTCATCTGTATTCAGTTTGCTGTGTAACATCGCGTGTTATTGTCTGACAATATCTATCAGTGAGATATCAGACAGCACTGGTTCCGTCCTCGTCCCTTTGAGATTGCAAAACATTGAAACGGATCGAAAAATCTTTCGGCAAGTTGATCTCCGACTCAAAAAAAAGCCATTTTGCAGGTACGGCACGGACCCAGGTGGACCAGCAGCAAGGGGTGGTTTGCCAAGTGCCTTCCGATTCAAAAATGATAATGTCCGAATACCAGTCTGACCTCGTTTTGCGGAACATGCACCTCCACATCTGTTTCAGTGGTTGACAAGACATCAAAACTCCCATGAAATTTCAATTTGAGACTTGGAATCGGTCGGAACTATTAGAAGGCAGTTCAGCAAAGTCGGCTGAGCGTCAAATTTACGGGGATTCTTCTCGTCCATTCACCAAGGATCTCTTCATAGGGAACTCATTGCGTCATGTCTTGGGGCCTCTCAGATCAATCAAACCCACACCACACTTGTAGGCTGAGGCTGTGCTATGGCATATCCTAGGTCCGGCCCGGGGCGGAACCCCAAGCGCAAGCTCCAGGTATGGTCGAGGTTGTCTTTACACGATAGCCAGCCGTTTCACGCAGTTTGATCGTCTGGTTTCACTCAGAGGCCTTGTTGCAACAGCTTTTGCTCAGTGCGGGAGTAGCCGTCGATTGCGTTCTCCATCATTCTCGTGTCCTCTTTTTGTGGGTTGGGCAAAAACGAAGGACTCCTGCCTCCAGGTCGTTATTCCGACATTGCAGGAACCCGCCCTCACACGTCGACTATGCACATGAATCATCTCCTTGTTAGCGCAAGTCAGCCTTTTCCTTCCAAATTCATACTGTTTTGAAGACTAGATATACTATCATAGGGCCCAACTGGGTCGGCAAGTTGTTTACAACTACGGGTCCAGGAGTAGTAAGAAACTACCAGTCGCATTTTTACCACTCCACAAGGAAAATTTCATCAGAAGTTTACCCAGTTCACAACACAGACATGGATACCAAGTTTGGATGACCTTGCTATCCTACAAAGCCTACCCAATCCAACGCAGTCGTATATGCAAGTCACTGGATAGACTCCGATAGAGACGAGGCACATTTAACAGGCGCAGGTTGTCGGCGATGCTTGTGGACCCGCCGACCCTGCAAAAGCCCTGATTCTCATGAACGCCATGATCAATGAATTTCACTGCCATCGCATGTCTCGGTTATGAGTCTCTCTCCGCTGAAGCAATGCATGGTAAAAGTGTACAGTGCCGTTGCTTGAGCCGCAAGTGGATAGCCGTGCATGAGTACACCCCTAATTGTGGTATGTTCTGAAAGTGCTCGGGATGGCGATGCCTCCTAATGGTGACATGAAAACAGGTCACCGGTTTCTTTCATCAGCACAAACTCTACCATAACCGGATCTTGAAATATTATCCCATTCACCCAGCGTCCCGAAAGTTGTCCGACAAACAGTACATATAGTGTTGCAGTACTGCAGGGGTAATAATCTATGCTCTGCTCTTCCCACTCCATCCCGGTCATCCACCTTCGCTCCAAGGCACGTCCATCGTGCCGATACAAAACTCCCCCAACTCCATCCGTTCCGGATCTGTGTCCTCCCCCGACGTCCCGCTGCTACACCGTCGTTGTGTAGGCATGGTAATGATGACAGAGACGTGCAGCGACGAAGCGTCGCCCCATTCTATCTCGTCTGATGTATCTGATGTATCTGATGTTGGCGGTACGACCTCTTTCTCGTCTGGTGGCGGTGGTGGCGGTGGATCAGGCAAATAGAATCGTTTGACAGCGAATACCAAGGATCTCATCATCCGATAAAGCATAGAACCACCCGGATCCACGGATCTGATCGGCGGCGGCGGTTCAATGGGTGGTGGTGGTGGTACAAATGGAATCAGAAAAGTCAAGATTGCCGCCATGGGCTAGAAACCCCCCGTGATCAACTCTGTCGCCCAACCTCCAGATCGGACGAAAGAGTCTTACTGTGATGTTATCCCATCTCGTCGCTTCGATGGATGACTTTTCTGGGACCTTTAGATCTGCCCACCCGTCCCAAAGCATTGGTTTTTTCCCTAGCGAGATGGACTTGCGTCTGCGGTTCGGTCTGATGGGCTGGTTATTCAGCCCCTGTGACCGCATTAGACGTCTCCATCCAAATACACCGATCATCGCGACGACGAATAAGCCGATGGCGAGGAACGCCACAATGAGAGGGGGGGAGCCGTTCGAGGAAAAGAGATCAGAGATAGCGTCCCCAGCATCATTAGTAGGAGTCGAGGAGCCAGAGGCGAAGGTGCTTGTCTGAATCAACGAGTTGGAGGGATACGTTTGACTGGTCGTGGCCATCCTTTCGCATGGCTCGACCAGCACCGTTAGATGGTCGGGCTAACTGCACGAGTGCGGAGCCTCGAGGTTGTTGAGAGAATGAGACCCCGCAGCTGTCAGCCATATAAGTGAGCATTTGTGCATCCATAAAAGCGTGATTGTGGGATTGTGAGAGGATGGTAAAAAGCAGCTCCCTCATTCCGCGAGAGCCTTACCACGTCACATACGAAAATAGATCTACGTCGCACGCGTGAGTTCGAGGCGTCAAGGCGAGCCGCGGAGAAACGATTCCACTCGGCAGGAGGAACACAAACATGGCTAGTATACACTCAGAAACGTACGCGTACCCGACGTAAAAGTCAAATGCATGAATAACATCGCCCCACAACTTTCTTCCTTTAGACTTGTCTGCGCTTGATTCCCACACAGCACTCCACCGGCTTGCGAAGGAAGCCTTCTCGGGTGGCAAGCTGAAAGCACAAGGTGGGCCCCATGAGAAATTCTGGTACATGAGCGTGAGCACTTACCGATTTGTCGGGTTCGGCAAGTACGAAGTGGTAACGCCGAAGAATTGAGGAAATGATAATCAGCAGCTCCATCGACGCAAGGTTACGACCCACGCAGGCTCTGATTGAGCGACTCTCATCAGCTCACTGCCGAATATCAAAGGCGCAAGATGCTCACCGAGGTCCAAATGAGAACGGATTAAATGCCTTTTGAAGCGTTGCATGGTCATGCTCGAACCACCTCTCGGGACGGAACACATCCACATCGTCCCCCCAAACCTTCTTATCTCGGTGAATCGTATAAGTCGGCACGCTGAGAACTGTGCCTTGAGGGAAGTGTACGCCATCGATTGTCAAACCACCTTCAGGAGCGACACGAGGGAGGCCGATCGAAGAGGTGGAGTGCACTCGCAAGGCTTCGTTGATGACAGCATCCAAGTAAGGAAGGCGTTTCACCTGTTCAAAATTAGTGACAACATCATCTGCCGCGCCAAGTGCTTCGTCGAGTTCCTTCTGAAGCTTCTCCTGCACGTGTGGATAACGAGCAAGGTAATAAGTGATCGCACAAGAAGAGCTAAATGACCAAACTCAGTATGAATTCATCTTTTGTTAAGAATACTCACTTTGACGTGGTGTCAGAGCCGGCAATTAGTTGGGTTAGAGCTTCAGCAGTTAGCTCTGCTGTACCCATCAGTTTGCCTTCGTCATCTCGGCCTTGTTGGAGTTTACTGAGCAGGTCGACACGATCCGTGGGTGTCGTCAAACGCTTTGCGACTGCAGCAACCGCCAAGCCAGCGAGGTTCTGAACCGCCTTACCACCTTTTCGGTACCATGGAAGGAGACGGACATAGGGTCTCCAGGATGGGGGAAGAACGCCCATAGACGCAGAAAACTCGCCACGGACATTGAGAATCTGTACTGCCGGGATCTCGACGACCTCGGGTTTCCCCTCGGTTCCGTAGGACTTCATTGCATCTTCTTGTGACACAGCAACGGGAGCAGAGTCCTTGGCGTGGAGGACCATACCGAACGGAGATCCAAAAGCGAGATCACCTAGGTGTACATCAGTAGACTGCCCAGGAACAGCTCCAAGCAACATCGAATACCGATGATGTCAAACGCGAGGTAATTATACCCTGGGAAGTTGTTAGCGTAACGAGCACAATGAAACCATCAAAACATACAGGGCAGACAATCCAACCAGAGCCGACCGTCGTGACCATACCAGCCGCCTTCTCCTTCTGTACCAGACCCGCCTTTGATTGCTGCATCAAACATTCGATCCCATTGCTTCAAGAGTTGATCAATGTAGAGTCGAGCGATAGGCTCAAACTCCAGGACATTCTTCTGGGAGAATATATGCGACACAATTTTCCTCTTACGAGCATGGTCGGCACGGTCTCTTGTGTTGAACAATCCTCGGTGAATGGACACAAAGGCATCATAAAAGTCAGATTTCAAAGAGCCGTTTCCGTGGGCGTAAACAGTCTGCAGAGCCCCCGGGTCTGCGATTGATACATGGTTAGGTGCCAAGCGCACAAAGGTCCCTGTGCAACGAACTTGAATGGCGAGCGGTGTGGATTTAAACTGGTACTGTACCATATTTCTGGTGTAGTTCGTGGACGACATCTGAGCGGTGGCCTTGGCTGGCGGTCCAACCGAGCCAAAGGTCGGAGAACTTGGCGAGGAGCGGTCCAGGAATGCGACGCTGGTTGAACGGATCACGCAGGTAAGGAATGAGGTGGGCCAAAATGACAGCCACGGGCAGCGCGGCCAACGCTGTAGACAGCTTGGAGTCGTTGCCCACGAGTGGGAAGGAGATCGACCCGAGAACACTCATGACACTGGTGGAAGCAAACAAGCCTGAAATTCCCGAGAGGGGCCCCGGAATTCTGAATTATGTAGTGGCGCCGGACCTTGCTTATGTATCAAAACCCCTCAAGTGAGGCCAGACGCATCGCGTACAGTAAAGATCCATGATCGTACTCAAACGTAGATCTTTTTGCCATGTCAATGATGTGGTACCTGAATGGCATTCTCGGAAATGGCAAGTGCCGCCTGTTACAGGATTATGTAGGGTGAACTTGTAAGTAGCGCTACTGCGAATCACGACGTTAGTCTGGTGAGTCGTCTGAGCTTTTTGGTTGAACCCATGGAACTTTGAGTCTAAGTAGAAACCTTTGTGAAGCAACGTAATTTCTCGGGTTTAAGTTATTCCTGCTACTCGGATAGTACTAGTCTCGAACCAGACGTTCTAGGAAGTACCCGGCCAAGTACTGCGCCTCGTGTTCACCCACGGTACTAATTACAAGTTTCCATAGATACTATTTGTACTTGATTGCATTTTTGGCCTGCAATGGGGGATTGGTTACATAGTTGGAACGAGTGAAGGAGGAATAAAATAGTGTGGAGCAATTATTACCCCACGAGAAACCCCTGAACAACGAGAGAACGGATATCCTTGGCAGAAAGCAGATGCAACGGATGCGCAGCGTTTACCCCGCAACGTGCAACTCTGGACCAGCATCCTCGTATTCGATCAGACGCCTTCATCGCTTCTTCCAGAGTGTCGGCGTATAATTTAATTCCCTGACGCCACCGTCTCGGCCGCTGCCACTTTTGTAGCTTGCTCACGCGGAGGCGGTCTCGAACTGGTCGTCTGCGAGTCGTCGCGGGATTTGTCCCACCTCCACTTTTATTTGTCGTCCCTTCTGCATTGGCGAGCAACGGCGGTCTGAACGGCGGGACAGTTTCCCCCTTTGAGCCCTGAGACGAACCGTATTGAGAAGCCTGGAGTTGTGGCGCACGACGTGACATCATGCTATGTTTGGCTGTGGGGGATGCTGCTTCGATTTGGGTGCTGCCACGCGGTTTGTGGCGGAGGCTGCCCTTCGAAAAACGACTGCAACACGTCCATCGCCACATCGCTGTACATGTCGTCGTCATCTGCTTGCATATGCGTGCGACATCGGATCAGATATAGGCCTCTACCATCCTAAATCAGTTTCGTTGAGATCGGTGTTGTCAGCGGCTCGACTCTGTCTGTCAGTGATGAATTGAAGAGTTGCACATCCTCGGTGCTGGAGTACATACCGTTTGCCCTCGACGACCAGAGTGTAATCCTGATTGACACCCCCTGATACGGATATCATTACAACCGTTTTGACGTACATCGCCAACATGTTGGCTTGTTCATTCCGCATCTGATTTACGCCGACGCCGACTGCCCGACTCGTAGGCATAAACATGGTGTTAACCTTTCCCGCGTCATTGACATGCACCGCATCTCCGACATGAGGATGGGTGGCACGTCGCTGCTTAATGTCTGTATCATTCGCGAGCTCGGTGGGAACGAAAGTCTTCACAGTGCTCCTGTCGTTACCACGATGTGGTCTGGCGTCATCCCCAAGTTTGAAGGTCATGAGCGAGAACTCGCGATCGCAGACGACTTGTTCAAGCCCGTCCTAGACGATGATGTTCAACTTGTTCGCCATGATGGCACACAGGAGTCCGCTCGGGCCATCCTCCGTCTCCTAATCATCACGAAAAGGACGACGGATCGGATCCAGCGCGAGCTCGTGGAGGAGGAGAAAGAGCTTGTAGACACTGCTGCAGGGACCGAGCCAGCTCGTATCCTGGCAGAGCAGGCGGGACGCCTCGATACACGAAGGCTGCACAAACAGATGGAAGAAGCGTTGCTCGCACATCACCAGGAAGGACGGACTATGCTGCAGTTAGACCCCGACGAGATGTACAAGGAGAACGAGGGGTATCGAAGATGAGAACGAGGGCTTGGGAAGAACGACGCCCTCAGCCATCGATACTGATGTCGGTCGGATGTCGACCAAATTGGTTGAACGTCCAAGGGGAAGACCGTATATTCACGGCAATCTACAAGTCCGGTTCCTGCAAGGGAACGAGCCAGGACGGGGGTTTCGGGGTACTGGCCATGCGAGCAAGGCAGGCTGCGCATTCGAAATGGTGGACGCTCGGGCACGTGCGAGCTCAAGGTCGCAGTTCAGACTGAGGCTTGAGAGTGAAGTTGGGGTAGACTTGCCGGATAAAAGATTAACATACGGTGTACCCAAGCTTGCCGTCGTTGCAAATACGCGTCCACGAGCTTCGTGTTTGTAAGTACACATGGACGTGCATGATGTTCTCTCCAACGTCCTCGTCGGTGACCCCAAGGGGCAGATCGCGGACGTACTCGAGGTCTTGATGAGGTATCTGTATACTCTGTACGCAATTGAGATAGGGTCCTGCAACTTGAGTCGGCCACCGCGCAATCGGAGGTTCCACGGCGAGACCATCCTCAAAGAGGCTAGGTTTCGCCAACGTTCACTGATTATCTGGTCATCCCCGCCTAGCTGGGATTCGAGTAAGAATAAGCGCCAATGACACGAGGCGCCTGCCTGAATAGACCCATATCGAGGCGTGTTTATGCAGCCCAACTCTCTGCATACCACAAGTCAACACTTTGTTTCTTAGCACTTCGAAACCAACGGGCACGCACCATTGGATAGGATGTTGTCAACGAAGAACAGTGCGTAGCAGTCCTCGAGAGCGATTGTACCAAGCTGACAGCCCAGTGAGAACATACAATAGTACTTGACACCGGTCGCACTGGTAAGGTGTTGGCAGTCGCTTTCCACCCTGACGGAATGCATTTATTCAGCGGGAGTTCGGATGGGATTCGACGATGGCGAGTCGCAGACGCTCAAGAGGTGGGAAAGCAATTGGAAATGGGCTTCATCCACGCCATTTCTGTGTCAAAGGATCACAAATGGATAGTGTGTGGGACTCACGCGGGGGCAAGCGTGTGGGATGAAAAAATCCAAGAAAAGGCCATCGAGGTGGAGGGCACAAATACTGTGGCTGCAGTAGACATCTCGCCCGACGCTACCAAGTTTGCCACCGGTGTTGCACGCGGTGACAGAACAGCAAACATCTGGGACATTGTCACTGGCGAGAGATTGGTTGGCCCACTCAAACACGACTATAACATCATAGGAATTAAATTCTCCCCAAATGGCCAATTCGTCGCCACTGCCTGTGGAAATTCTATTCGCATCTTCGACAGTCGAAACGGTGACCAACTCATTACTATCAAGGCCAACCTGGGTTCCAGATGGCTCGCAGTCACTCCCCTTGCGTGGTCGAACAACGGGGAGCGGATTTTTGCTGCATCTCCCAATAGTGAAATCAAGGCTTTCGAGGTGTCAACCGGGTCCCAACTGGCTGAATCGCAGGCTCACAATTCGGACGGCGACCTCCTGTCTATCGCTCTAGCCGCCAATGGGAAGTTCCTTGCCAACTTCGCAGCAAGCTCCATCTCGTTCTGGGACACTTCGACACTTGCTCGGATCAGCCCAGTCATCGAGGATGGTCAAAAGATACGGTCGATTGCTCTCTCCGCAGATTGCAGCTATCTTGCGACTGGAGGAACCGAGGGGAAAGTCACGATTCGCAATCTCAGTAATATCCTTTCGGACCCGTATGGTCCTTTCCATGTAAGTATTCGTGCATTCACAATATTTGCTTGTCGGATAAGGTACACATCATCATTCCCCCGCCTTAGGCTCAAACACCTGAGGATGGGCCACAGCAACAACCCACGACGTCAAGTGCGCCTGAGTCGGAGAACCATAGCGAAGCCAGTGATGATGATCTGCTCGAGGTAGGAGTTTGACCCTTTCCTTTTCGATGCTGGTATTCATAATGGCGTGAGACTGCGTTGCCGACTAGTGCGCCTGCAGCCTCATTTGACTATGATGAGGTCTGTGTTGATTTCACTGTACTCTTGCTTTCGTATTGACATTACTGGAGCCACCATCCCCAGCATCGTCTGCCCATCTTCGTGAGACTGAGGTCACGCCACGAAGCACATCCCAATTGCCAGATGCCCTTCCCATGACCCCTCCCGAGGTGCCTTGTCCAAAGAAACCTGTTGACAAACCTTCTTCATCTAAGGGTACTTCAGTGCTCGGAAAGTGGCTTCCGACGAGATTCAACAAGACTAACAAGAACCAGGCAGATCAACTTTCCGCAAAGTCTACTCGACCTGTCAATGCACCATCTAATTCCCAGTCACAGCCGAGAGTGAATACTGCAAACGGGGGACCTTCGTGGATGGCTGCAGGTCGACGTAAGCGGGCGAGTATTCTCTTCTTTGGCAGAGAAACAGTGCGCAGTGTGTCTGACGAACCATCTCAGCGAGCGGTCGCAAAAAACCTCACACAAAAACCCGTGAAACAGGTTCATTGTTCGTCTC
The DNA here is from genome assembly GCA_038092655.1 of Boletus sensibilis. NCBI lineage: Eukaryota > Fungi > Basidiomycota > Agaricomycetes > Boletales > Boletaceae > Boletus > Boletus sensibilis. The sequence goes on along the minus strand of JBBPQU010000360.1, from coordinate 2,893 downwards.
GCTTGTTTGTCGGCGCCGTTGTTTATTCTGTGTCACAGCCTAAACCGAAGACGGAGACCGCCGAACGGAGTCATTCGAACAAGGACGCTTCCAGCAGTGGACAAGGTCATGGAGACCCGAAGACAGCTGACCCTGTGTGTCTTTCTCGTGACGATGGATCACGTCGTGACAGCTCACTCTTTATTAGGCGCAACAAGTGAACGATGCATCTCGACCCTCGGCCGTGACGGGGATCTTTGTCACGGTGCGCATTCATTCTTTTGACTTGGATCGTTAGATTCACGGTGGAATACATCAGCAAGAACCAGGCGACGGTACCGTTTCGGTCACGTTCAAGTTTCCCGCATGGATGTTGTGCCGGCACCCGGTCACCGAAGATGGGACGCATTGATCCGTGCATGTTAATTCATGAGTTTGAACATTTATTGCGTCGTTCCTCGAGTTTGTGTCATCTCACAGCATGAATATGAGTTCTGATACACATGTTCGTGGTCGAGCTTTAATGTCTACTCCGCTGTCACGTTTTTGATTGGGTAATCGGTGGTAAGGAAGTGCCATGAGAACCCATTTGATACCTCGCTCTCGAGAACCTGGAGAGCTTTCGGGTCCTTGGTGTGGGGAAGCCAGGGCATTGCGACCGAGCCAAGTCAACCATATCGACAAGGGGTGCAGCTCGCTCGACCAGTATCGTTGTTTATATGGGAAGCAAGGTATTATGATATGCCCGGTTCACTGCTCATACAGCAGAGGAAAGACGACGTAGGTCATCGCCCGTTCTCTCAGTTCGAGGTTTCTGTCCAAAATGTTCAAGGTTGAAACATGTCAGGCATTGATCCAGGAATGAGGCAATGTCATTCAATTTAACAAGTGGATGACAAAGTCTCTCACACACGACTTCCCTCTGACAAGATACACGCGAGACAGGTAATGATGGACAAGATTGCAGGTTGGGCAAACTCTACCATAACAATTTGTGAATGTACCTCTGCAGAGACAAGGTAGGGAATCGACCTAGAAAACAGAGTGAGACCATGTTTACCGACACAGGGAATAGAACGTCATCACCTTAACTCTGGACGAGGTTCGAAAAGCGACAACTCAAAGGTCGTCATGCGATTCAGCACATCCGACATCGTTGAGCGCAGAAGAAGCTCAAAGGCCGTGAACTCCTTCGAAATGTCGATGATAAATGTACGAGAAGAGGGATATTGAATATAAGAACGAGGGCTTGCGAAGAACGACGCCCTCAGCCATTGACACTAAACGTCGGTCGGATGTCGACCAAATCGATTGAACGTCCCAGGGGGAGGTTGTATCTTCACGGCGATCTACAGCTCGGATTCCCTGCAAGGGGACAGCCCAGGACGGGGGTTCCGGGTACTGGCTTTGCGAGTAACGGAGGATGCGCATTCGAAATAGTGGATGCTCGGGCGGGTGCGAGCTTACGGTCGCGGGTCAGATTGAGGTTCGGGAGTCAAGTTGAGGTAGACTTGCCAGATACACGATCAACACCAGGTGCAGGCAAACTTCCTGTCTTTGCCATATTATACGCGTCCACAGGGTCCAGGCCTTCAGGCTTTACTGCCGGCATCGACGCACTCGACGTTTTCTCCAATGCCACTGAGCAAATCGTGGATGTACTCGAGGTCTTGATGAGCTATCTGCACACTCCGTGCGCAATTGAGATAGAGTCCTGCAACTTGAAGTCGGCCGCCGCGCCATCGGATGTTCCACGGCAAGATCGTCCTCAATGAGGCCAGGTTTCGCCAACGTCCACTGATTACCTGGTCAACCCCGCCTAGCTGGGATCAGAGTAAGAATAAGCGACAATGACACGAGGCGCCTACGTGAATAGACCCATATGGAGAGAAAGGAAAACGTGTTTATGCAGCCCAACTCTCCGCATAAGTCAAACTCAACGCTTTGTTTCTTAGCATTTCGAAACCTACGAGCGTGCACCATTGGAAAGGATGTCAACGAATAACAGTGCGTAGCAGTCCTCGGGGGTGATTGTATAATGCTGACGATTCAGTAAGACCATACAATAGTGCTTGACACCGGTCGCTCTGATAAGGTGTGGGCAGTCGCTTTCCACCCTGACGGAATGCATTTATTCAGCGGGAATTCGGATGGGATTCGACGATGGCGAGTTGCAGACGGTCAAGAGGCTGGAAAGCAACTGGGAATGGACGTGACCGCCATTTCTGTATCGAGGGATCACAAGTGGATAGTGTGTGGGGCTACGAAGGGGGCAAGCGTGTGGGATGAAAAAATCCAAGAAAAGGCCATCGAGGTGGAGGGCACAAAAAATGTGACTGCAGTCGACATCTCGCCCGACACCGCCAGGTTTGCCACCGGTGACAGAACGGCGAACATCTGGGACATCCTCACTGGCGAGAGATTGGTTGGCCCACTCCAACATGGTGATAATATTGTAGCGATTAAATTCTCCCCGAGTGGCGAACACATCGCCACTGCCTGCGATGACACTATTCGCATCTTCGACAGTCGCAACGGTGACCGACTCATCAACATCGCCGGGGTTGATAGATCCTCATATTTTGCAGTCACTCCCCTTGCCTGGTCGCACAACAGGGAGCGGATTTTTGCTGCGTCTCCCAATAATAAAATCAAGGCTTTCGAGGTGTCAACCGGGTCCCAACTGGGTGAATCGCAGGCTCACAATTCGGACGGCAACGTCATGTCTATTGCTCTGGCTGCCAACGGGAAATTCCTAGCTAACTTCGCAGCAAGCACCATCTCGTTCTGGGACACTTCAACACTTGCTCGGATCAGCCCAGTCATCGAGGATGGTCAAAAGATACGGTCTATTGCTCTCTCTGCAGATTGCAGCTATCTTGCAACTGGAGGAACCGAGGGGAAAGTCACGATT
>JBBPQU010000359.1:0-23459 GCA_038092655.1 Boletus sensibilis | reverse complement strand
CTTCTTTGGTCATACAGGAGATCGCGGCGTAGGATGGAAGACTCTGCACTAGTCCATTTGTCGTAACACACTAGCGTCGGCGCCTTTTGCTAAACCGGCCCATCGCCTTGACCTGACCCGAACAGAAGTCACAGAGCTCACGAATAATCGATTCACACTGCCAAAATCAACCGTCAACGGCATGCGTAGAATGGAAGAGCAGTACTAGCGTCGGCACCTTTTGCTAAACCGGCCCACCGCCTTGGCCTGACCCGAACAGAAGTTACAGAGCTCACGAAGAGTTGAGCAATTGAATTCCACTCTCGGTATTTAAGGCGGCATATTCATGCATCATTCCCTCAACAAGATATTTACTATCATCTATCTCGACGCTGCTTCAACCGTTTCTGAAGATGAGGCTGTTTGCTGTTGTCTGTGTCCTTGCTGGCGTTGCGACGTCCGTCCTCGGCCAGCTTATTGCCCTTGGTGCCCCCACTGATGGAACTGTCCTATCCCCGGGACAGAACTTTACTGCTCAAGTCATCCAGCCTGTAAGCACTCAGCAAGAGATTCATCATGCATCTGTTCACTGAAGTTTTCGGCTTCAGATATGGATAATAGGTTGTGTCCATGTTGGCATTGCCCTCACGATGGCCAGTTGCTACAACGGAATCTGCCCAGAGCCAACCGACCAGCTCGGCAGCGTCCTTTACACCGGTCCCTTTACGCCCACTCCACATAGCGATGGGTCCTACCAGAACTTCACCTTGCAGGTTCCAACCTATATGCCTGCTGGACCTGCTGTCTTCACCTTGACGGATCTTTGCTTGCTTGGGGTATTTGTTTTTTCTATTTGTTTCCGTAAGATGTGCTGAAGCGCCAGGGCCATTGCAGGGTGGACCGATTCCGCTCCTCCAGTTCCTTAACGCGTCTCTGACAATTGAGTGAGGACATTGAACCAATTTACTCGTAGGCTCGTAGCAGCATAGTTATTCATGCGAGAGTGATGCGAACGTTTTCCTACTATTCTGAAAGGCTAGGAAGTTGGGTGCGGTATTCCAGCGACAACCGTGTACATACCACGTTTGGAATTGTAACTGTAACTAGATCCTGGATTGGCCGACTACGCTACGAAATTGACACCGTGAGGGGACACAGATGCCAAAATAACACGCAGCCCGCCACATCCGTGGCAACACCCGCTACGGGCTGGCAGAGAGTTGCAGTCATGTGAACCAGTTTAAATTTGTGATGGTCAGAACTGAGACTCTTCAGTGACTTTGTCACAATCCAAGCAGAAAAAAAGTGATGTTCGCCATGCAGTTCTCCTCAACAATGTTTCCGCCATCACCAATTCATTCAAAAGCAGAGGTCGTTCCGTCTACAGTTAGTAGGAAAGGGTGCATTGGTGAGCCCTTGGACCTTGCTTGTCTACCCCACTATGGCACTCACCGCGGACAACAAGATGAACAATGGAAAGCCATCTTCAGGTGGTACGAACAATCAAAGTGAGTCATCAAACAAGAGTTGCCAATCTGTCTGTTGAGACATGCTAACAAGGTGTTGATGTACTCATGTACGGTGTCAGCCGGCCTCACTCATTCAACTTTGTTCAAAGAATCACGTTCATTGTCAAGCCGGCAAGGTATTTTACAAAGACAGTGTGGACACACCCAATCCCAAATACATCCACATCTTTTTCGCTGATATTGGAAACATGCAGCCTGTGCACCCACCTGTCATGACACTGAGTGAGATGCAATCCAAATGGACGGCCATTCTCCTCGATTTCACGATCTGTTGATACCCAATGATGCTTGTGTGAGTATAGCAGCTGACACAATCCTGGTGATCACTTGTCTGGCATCCTATTTGTGGCTGGGCACTGTGCCGCACGAATGTGCAGAGATTGTGATGGTCCATCAACCTAACAAGCAACCAAGGGAACACTCCCCCAAAGGGGGACTTCATTCAACGATGACTCCTCAACATGCGAGGGAAGGATGATATTGCACGTATCACACACGATGACAGGACAGTCATTGACAACAAGACGGAAAAGGGAGATCCACTCACGACCCATGACAAGATCATAATTGATGGCTTCAACATCAACAGGAACATCCGCTGTAAAGCAGGTCCCACAGAATTCCGCCTGAACAACCACTCAGCTCGGTACAGCTTCCACAACAAACTGCAACACAATGGTGGGCGAGACAATGCAATGGCTGACACCATCGTCGAAGTGCCCACGAACAGAGCGACCGTTGAGACGCATGGAGGATGTGGAGCAAGAGGGATCAACTGTTCCACAATGCAAAAGCCAGGTTATATATCAGATGGCAATGTGAGACAAAAACATAAGGACGTAAAGCAACCGGTCGGAGCTCTGCAAAAGGAAATCATATAAATATAAACAAATATAATGTTCAATTCTTGCAAACGCCCGCCAAAAGGCATTTTAACAGGACCGCATAGACCCTCTACTTCCGTATCGGGAATTGGAACTGGCCACCTACGCTATGTTACATAAGCGGGGGGAACGTGTTAGGATCAGTCACGTGCATGAGACGTCACAGTTAAAATCGATGTCATCATCCACTACTTGCATCCTTGCATCTTTCCATCTCTGATCAATTTCGTCCGCTATGGCCTTGCAACCTTCCCTCCATCCACTGATTGTCGCGGGCACAAAGGATGCCCCACACACTCTGGATGTCTTCCGTGAGTGATTTCCCGGATCCCCTTGTCATCCGAGGCGGTTAACGTTCTGTTATAAGTCGATTACGTCTGCCCATTCAGGTTTCTATTGTACTCCTGGAGACGGCTTGTGCAGGATTGACACGCCTCACATAGTGCGAAGCTCTCGCGCACGATCGACGCTGTGCTCAAACCTTGGTTCAACGGAGGTGGTAAATACTACGGAAAAGTCAAGCTCATCGTGAGGCTGCAAGTTCAGCCCTGGCATGCGTCTTCGACGTTCACTCACGAAGCTGGGCTTGCTGTCAGCTCAGCGGTATAATTGAGATGGATCAACGCTAACAGGTCGATTCCCAGGTCGTTCGAGCTTCGCCTGATCACTTCTGGGCCTTCTCCCGAAAAGTAAGAAGCGTTTGTGTCATTTCGTTGTCTTTGTGTGATTTAGCACAAAGCGATCAGTTATTTGACGAACAAGAGGAATTCTTTGACATTCCCTCCTCGACCCTTACTCCTCTGCAGATCCGCGAGAAGCTCGCAGACATCGCCGATTCTGTGATTCAGGATAGAGGCAAGGTAGAGGAATTCAAGGAACTTCTTAAGCTCAAGAGCAGCCCGAACGGTGGTGTGGCTGTGACGGATGATTTGAAGTACACAAGTGAGTTAGAATTTGTTTCAACTTGGATAGTGATCAATTTCAGCGATCTGCTCTAGTCAAGTTCTCCAGGCAGAATGGTGTCCATGTTTCGCCCACCGCGTTATGGGATGGTCTCATCGCGAACGAAATCTCCAGTTCTTGGGGCGAGGCAGAGTGGTCCAAATTTCTTTCTGAGAAGGTCAAAGTGTAGGCTCAACACCATTTCATGCATGTTTATTGAAACCCAGTCTGATTCCGAGGCTGTGAATTGCGATTGTACTTTATCGATGATGTACGTTTAACGTTTGTGCGCGATTGAGATTTTATTGTGCGCTTTCTTTATATAAGGCTGATTCCTTCCTTCCTTGGACAGAACTCTTGTTGTACCAACCGCCACTTATATCGATTATTTTTAATGTAAGTCCAAAGACCGATTAACGCACATAAATTTGGTGTGATGTCTAGCGCTACTGTAACTATCCAGGTAGCTCCTGAGTTCAGAGAATCACGCTCCTGCCCATTGTTGACTGCTATCTCGCCCTAATCTTCAAATCAACTCCAACCAAACTCCAACACATTCTTTAATCCGAGTTTTTCGTACCGTCCTGCCATCAAGGCACGTGTTATACCGCTTTACTTTCAGCCATAAGCTTAGAGCCGATCTACCCCAAAAATCCAGATGGCTGTGGACGGACAGGCCGATTAGCAAGGCTCGCACGTAACTAGGGACTCAATATCGAATCGCGCTCTCGGTATTTAAGGCAGCGCATTCATGCATCATTCCCTCAACAACACGTTTACTGGCATCCATCTCGACGCTGCTTCAATCCTTTCTGAAGATGAGGCTGTTCGCTGTTGTCTCTGTTCTTGTTGGTGCTGTGACATCTGTCCTCGGCCAGACTATTGAGCTTGGTACCCCCACTGATGGAACTGTCCTGTACCCAGGACAGAGCTTTACCGCTCAAGTCAACCAGCCTGTAAGCACTCAGCAAGAGGTTCATCATGCGTCTTTTCACTGAAGTTATTGGTTTCAGGGATCCATGGCATCTTGCATCCAGGTTGGCATTGCCCTCGCGATCGACAACTGCAACAATGGAGTCTGCCCACAGCCGATTGACCAGCTCGGCAGCGTCCTTTACGCCGGTCCCTGGACGCCCACTGCACACAACCCGGGTGGGTTCTACCAGAACTTCACCTTGCAGGTTCCAACCTATATGCCTCCTGGACCTGCCATCTTCACCTTAACGCATCTCTGCTTGCTTGGGGTATGTTTTTTTTCCTGTTCGTTTCCATTAAACGTGCTGAAGCGCCAGGGCCGTTACAGGCTGGAGCATATCCGTTCCTCGAGTTCCGTAACGCGTCTCTGACGATTGATTGAGTACATTGGACCAATTTACTCGCAGCAGCATAGTTATTCATGGGTTCAGATGTTGAAAGTAATGCAGACAGTACAAACGTTTTCCTACTATTCTGAAAGGCTACGAAGTTGGGGGCGTTACTCCAACGACAAACCATGTACCACGTTCGGAATTGACATCATGATGCGATGTCATTGATATTAACGTGTGAACGTGGATGCCAAAATTCTCGGGAACAGGTCACTGTCAGCGGGCGGGCAATGTTGACCGTCAAGCAGGCATACGAAGGGGTAGATCTGAATCGGATCTGCGTAGGGCGCAACACGATGTTCCTCGTACCTTTTGTTTGTTTCCAGAATGATCGCGGATCAATCAATCATAGTGGATGGAGGAAGTGCGATCAGTGCCTTGGGGGCGGGGCATTTGATTGGTATCTGTCACTGGTTTCGAGGCGGGCCAAGTCGAGAATTGCGAATCCGGGTGAGACATACGATCGCCTGTGGCGGGCAGGGCTGCCCGATGCTTGTTCTTCCGACACCCCTGAGGCCTGGGGTTCGTTGACCGGCACAGGCTCACCATGCATCGTTCCTTTCCAGTGCCGCATGTGAACGCCACCACCTTATTATTTGACAATAGCCTGTCTGATCAAATGAATTTTGTCCGTAGCCAAGAACAAATTCTGTGGGTCGGTCGATGCGGAATCGTGTCATTTTGTAACAAAGCGCGACGCGCCGCGGACACGACCGGTGACCAGAACCTGTGTAGCAGGAGGGCAGTGTTCAGGGCGGCAGAGTAACACATCTGCGCCGATCTGCGCTATGGCCAGGTCCCTGTGATCGCTGAACAAAGAAATGACTCGCGGTGTCAGTTCCTCAGCGGAAAGTTGGAGACACGATGGAGCGCGATGGACGTTGCAGCAAATAGTTGTCTTAATTGTAAGCAACCGTCTCGGAGGGGGTACAGCTGAGCACGTGCCGTTATCCTTCACCAGCAATGCACCGCCTCGCATAACCCTGAATCGTGCCAGGACACGACGGGCAAATTTGGCCTTGCTCGAAATCTGGTACGAGTGATGCTGAGAAGGTCGGCGGAGTCGCCCACGGCGTAGACCGAACTTTGCCAAGACAATGGCAATAGAGTGACGATTGAAGTCCAACTACGCCTGATACAGATTCCTGACGACTGGTATTATAGTAAGGTCGTCCTGCAAGATATCAATCTCCATCGAGTGAGAGGACTCCATTTCCATGAAACCCTTGTCAATTTGTGTTGTTGTGGCATCTGCCGTATTATCCGCTCTAGGTGAAACCGTCGAACTTCGGTACCCCACGGATGGGACGGTGCTCCCGATAAACCAAAACTTTACTGCGCAAGTCGTTTTACCGGTAAGATACTCTCCACAGCTGATCTACTGGTGCTTACCATCAGTTAGTTCTCCATGGCATCATGCATTGATGTCGGAATTGCCCTGGCTTTAAACAGTTGCACCAATGGAGTTTGCCCACAACCAACACAGGGGCTGGGGAGTGTGCTCTATGCGGGACCTTGGAACCCGAATGTCTTACAGCCTGGCGTCGGATTATATCAAAACTTCACATTCCAGCTGTCGCAGTATCAACCCGCTGGCCCAGCAATATTCACGTTGACACATTTTTGCCTTGCAGGGGTATGTAACTAATTCAGCTCCTGTGATCGATGGGCGGAAGTGACTTACCACATTGCGCTCAGGCTGGCCCAGTGCCATACCTTGAATACAGGAACGCATCCGTCACAGTAGCATAGACCTCCGGAAGGATCTAGGTTGCTCCATTACGAAGGCTGTTCTGACCATTTACAAATGATTTCGATTACTCGACCTAAATTGAGGGGATGATAGTAGGGGCAGGCACCGCAGGTGATCTGGGAACTTTCCGCGGTGGAGAGTACTTGGCGAGTAAGGGGAAGCCAAGACATACATTCACCGCACGAGATTAGTAGATACGAGGAAAACATATAAATGAGCTTGACCAGGTTACAGTCCCACAAGCTTCACCATCCCGCTTGAACATTGCAGAGTCCTCACGCTACAATGAAGGATTTATTGATTGCGATCATCCTCGTATTCGCTGTTGAATTCGGCTGCGGTCAAACGATCGAGTTAGGATATCCAATCGATGGCTCAGTCCTCAAGAGAGGGAAGGATTTTACTGCCGAAGTCATCCTTCCCGTCAGTGACATGCCTACGAGACACGAGTTGGTAGTCACTTACTTCTATTAGATTTCGATGGCTTCCTGCATTCAAGTTGGAATAGCTCTGGCAGTGAACCATTGTTCGGGAACGTGTCCACAGCCTCAGTCTCAGCTTGGCGACGTACTGTACGCTGGCCCATGGAATCCTGTTACCCCGAAGCTAGGTTATGGGTACATCCAGAACTTTACTATGAAAATCTCGCAGTCCATGCCTAAAGGTCCTGCGATATTTACCCTTACCCATTTATGTCTGCTCGGAGTAAGTGATACTATGTTGAACCCAAACCAGAACCTACTAAAGACTCGTAGGCGGGCCCAGCACCACTTCTCGAATACAGGACCGCTTCTGTCAGGATCGAATGAGAGTAAAGGTGTCATTTATCAGAATATAGGAGAAACTTTGAGCGTCTGAATGTGTAGTTTTCATCATGGCCACTAGTACGACCTTCAAGTCCGGTAGTACGAGACAGAAGAGGGGTTATTTGTACTTGTTGAATGTGGAAGCCTTTGGTAAACAACCCGAAATATACTAGCAAGACAGAACTGCGTGACCGAACCCGCTCCGATCCAGTGTCTCCACTTACAATGGTAAGCCTATACGCCTCAACACGCGAACGGTGCTGATTATTATTACAGACAGTTTGCTCGTACTACCTGCGTGGAGCATGCAAATACGGAGATCGATGTCGAAATGACCACCCAAGTGCCTCAGGGAACTTTACCAGTTGGTATATCAGTGACTTGCATCATCCTAACGAGCTAACGTCGTCCTTCAGACCAGACTTGGACTTCCAGCAACAATAGAGTCGCGGTTCCGTACACGTGAGTCACGTTTGACATCTCTTCTCCTGCGGACCATTGAGCACCTCTCAGTGTAGAGACGATGACAGCCGACGTTACTCCTCTCAAGGATAAGCCGCTGTGGCCACTTTCTTCCTATGGTCCTTCAAAATACGAGCCTGTTGTTATCAATGGACTGGATGAATCGCCCGAGGAATTGCGTCTGAAGGCAGTTACCGCCCTGAAAGCAGGAACGACTGATGAATATGTACGTGGTTCTTCACCGCACTCTACACACAACTAACTTGTGGTCAGACCAAGTATGAAGGAGAACACACTGCAGCTGCAGATCAGATGTACGCGAACGCGCGGAACAATGTCAGACAACTGTATGAGCAAGCTCTGAAGGTCGGCACTCAGGTCCAAACCTCTGCATCTGCTGCGAGTTCCTCGGTGCCCGCGTTAACGACATCCGCGCCGTCTGCGTTTGGAGGGACGACCACGACGGCATTTGGCAAGTCAGCATTCGAACAACCAGCATTTGGCCAAACCGGTTTTGGGGGTTCAGCGAGTAGCACTTCTGCGCTTAGCCAAGGAGCCCAGGGGGCATCGGCTTTCGGGGCCCCTGCGCAGCATGTATCGGCATTTGGCCAACCCAGTCAGACCACGTCAGCTTTTGGTCAAACCACCCAGACTACATCTGCATTCGGTCGACCAACTCAGCCGGGTTCTGTGTTTGGCAAGCCCTCTGCATTCGGCGCGACAACTCAGCCCACGTCCGCGTTTGCACAACCTTCAACACAACCCACGTCGGTATTTGGGAAACCATCACAACCAACATCAGTTTTTGGGCAGCCATCTCAGCCAACATCAGCATTCGGTCAACCCTCACAGCTCACATCTGCTTTTGCACAACCTGCACAACCTACGTCAGCCTTTTCCCAACCCTCGCAGCCTACTTTCGGGCAATCGTCTCTCGTCAAACCCGCATCTGGTGCATTCGGCGGGGCCGGAGGCGGTGGGTTTTCCGGGTTTGCATCCCAGCCGTCGACTTTCGCTTTGGCTGCCGCTCCCAGCAGTTCAGCCACAGGCACGACTCCTGGTCAGTCTGCGTTTGGGTCTACACCCCCGGTCCAAAGTGTTTTTGGAACCGCCCCATCCGCGCCGAAATCTGCATTTGGAACAAGCCAGCCATCCCCATTCGGAACTTCTTTGTTCAGCAATACTCTATCCGTTCCTGTTATGCCGTCGCCTGCATCCGCTGTTGGTGGCGGTAGCCCTTCTGCTTCTTCCCCGATGACGGTCACGCCCTCCAGTGAGAAGCCTGTATCAGGCATACCTGACTTTGCCAGCGCAAAATTGGCGGCCAGAATGAAGCCAGGTGCTGATCGCTACCTCGCTCTCCTTCCTAATGATTACAACGAGACGATACCTGCCGACGTCATGGCAGCTTTCACGGGCGCAATGTTTGAGTGGGGTAAAATTCCGGATTGGGTACCTCCCGAGCAAGTCCGGTAGTGCGAGGTTCGTGTAGGTTTGCGAGGAGCAATCTAGATTGCGTATTGCTACATCCTGGAAGCACACAATGTATTTTTAGTCGACCATACATCCTTTGTAGTTTACTCTAACGGTTGACCAAGTACTGTGAGAGCACTGAAGCATCCCGAGAAGTAGTGCTTCACTTGAAGAAGCTTACAAAGCTTAGCCGCCTGCAATGGTTATGGTACAGATTATCAAGTCACCCACGATTTGGTCGGCCACAAAGATTATCTTGAGTAGCCGACTCAATTGTCGGGATCTTCTCGATAATACATCCTTGAAATTGACCCTGTACAAATACGTCTAACCCCTCATGTCCGTTCCGGCGCCCACCGCTTCCAACACCATCCCAACCCCAATTGAACAAGATCCACCGTTCTTCAAGTTTCCGCCCTTTCCTGAACCACCGCCGGGCGTGACGATCATGCCTTTCAAGGGCTTCAAACCCCGTGGTATCCAGCTCTTTTCTGAGGCCAAGAAAGGGGGGAACGATGCAGCGGAGGAGGAAGACGCCGAGCTCGACGCGCTCGGTATCCCAACCGTCGAACTTCGTGTCAAGCACGCAACGGATGAATGCAAGAGCAACTCGCGAAAGAAACGCAAGAAGAAGAAAGCCGCCGTGATAGAGGCCGTTCCTGTCAAAAAGCTACCCTGGTACGAAGAATGGGAAGAAGGTGAAGATTTGAGGGTGACAAAGGTACGATATGACCCGTGAGTCGTTCGTTTGTTCAACTTCGAGCATGTGCGATGGTGAAGCTTGCTTTGATCAGGACCATCTCGCCTGTCGACCGATTCTTCCAGTCCGCATATGATTTCCGTACTGGGCGGCCGTGGCCGCCTATCGCATCTGGTTTGAACAATCTGTGGGATCAGGTATTGTTTCCATGCCATTGATATCACATTGTCTGAACGAGTTGTCGGAAGTTTCGTTTGTTCACTGGATTGCTTATCAATCCTTCTGTATTCCGCAAGGTTGGCGCGAAGAAATATGCTCGCGCTGAATCCCCTGATTTTGAATCTGATGACGAAGATGATCCTGCCATGGACGATGGGGATGATGCTACAGCCGGAGATTCGCGACCTACGAAACGCCAGCGGTCAGGTGAATGCCTCGATGCTGACGACAACGAGAGTCCATTTTACGACCCTCACAAATTGGACGAAGAAGTGAGGGAAGAAAAGATCTCAATTTTCCTCAGCGACCCAGAGAAGGCGGTCCGAATCTTCCTATCCTCTTATATGCGCGAACACGGTCTCATCTGGTATGTTAAGTTCTCGGTGATTGCGTGTTACGATTGATCGATTTTTTCTTTCTTCCTCTTTCTTCATCGAATCAAGGACGGAACGCAACTTGATTTATACACCTCGGCTTATCTATTTCTTCTTTGCCTTTGTTCTGCGGAACCGTGTCCTCCCGGAACCCATATACCAGCGCGGTTTGAAGCGGGCCCTAGAGACGATTGAATGGGCCAAGAAAGAACTCCCGCTGACACACAAGGTGGGGCAATCCATTCCTGACGCATTCAACGAAGCATGCAGGGAGTGCTTTGGACGACAAGGAGGGATTAACTGGTCAGTTGTAAATGCAACAACTACCACGACGGAGCAAAAAGGCAAGGAAACGTTGCTATCCTTGAACCATCTTCTTATACCATACTTTAGATGCGAGTATCGCCGTAACTGACCTCTCCAACGGTGTCAAGACAAACGTTGCACTTCCTACAGATGCTCAGATGCAGCTCAAAGACGTGATTGAGGACAATGTTGACATGGAGGTTTCCCTTAACACGTCTTCCACGGTTGTGTCTCCGATCAACGAGGATGCCACGGGCGAAAATCCTAGTTGTTGGGCAAGTGGCAACGGATGGGGCGATGGATGTAGCGACGAAGGAGCATGGAATGAGAACGCATGGGCGCAAAGTGGACCCGGAGGTGATGAAACTCAGGAGGGACAAGGAACGAATGGCGAGGCTGTGATCAACCCCGGGCCTGAAGCCAAGTGGGCCGACTCCAATCCTTCATGGAGCCGTGATCCAGCATCGCTGTTTTCACTCCTTGGGCCGAGTGCCTTCCCACTGACGCATACGACGGGTATCGTGGAATGCTCCACGCGCCGTGTTTCTGCTATCCACTTTCCTGCTAACCACCCAAAGGGGATGCCCTCGCCTTCTCCTCAAGGAAGTCTCGGGAGAGCGACAGCGGAAGCCAGCGAGAGACTGGACTGGACACCTTCAGCGTACGGCGTCGAGGCAGAGCTCGACGCACGTTTCGCTAAAGTCATACTTGAACCATGGGGTCGCGAGGAAGGGGATATATCGGGACCAGAAATCTGGACTACGTCTCGCGGACCTGTGATCGATCCCAACAACCCCTCAAAGGTGTCCACTGACACTGCAGGTACCGCCGCCCGTAAACCACACAACCCCCGCACAGACAGCATCACGCTTCTCGTGGATCCGTCGTTCGCCGAAACACTCGCGCTTGTGCCGGGTCTTGGACTTGGGGCAATGTGGATTGAGATTGTCAGGCAGAAGAGCGGCGCCGGGGCGGATGCTTGTAGCGGGATTGCGCAAGTGGATGGCAACATCCCGGGGAGGTTTTGGTATCATGAAGATGTGACGGGGATTTTCCCGAGCTTCTACACGCCCCGGGCGAAGGAATAAAATGGGAACCACTGGGAATAGGATTGGTCGACTGCTGGCGCCATCGACACGTTCAAAGATCTTTTCTCAGCTAGTCTGGCGAAACAAAAGCCCGTGTATGGAGTATAATTGAAAACACTGTCCGGTACCAATCTACATATGATCTTGGAGAATCTTCACATTTTGCTTGAGTTATCGACAGGAACCCAGAGTGATCAGTATCCTTGGGAAATCAAATAATCCGCAAGTCGTTCCACGAGTGCCAGTGCGACCATCGCATCACCGGCAGAGATGTACTCTGCAACGATCACACTCTGTCCTGTTTTCTTGACCACGCATCCTCCTCCATCCTAACACAGACGGCGTTCGTCAGTCATCACAAGCGTCAAGAAACTCTCTGACCTTGCGTTTCGCGAGTAGCATGTCCAGGCACCCCATCGTAGTCGAATACTTCCTACCTCCGACGAGGATCTCCCGCGCGGGATACGTTCCAAATCCTTCCATGATCGCACCACCCTCTGCCTCGGTCATCTGAGTACGATCTAGAAATCAGTATCCAATACCATAAGCGACGGAGATGGGGGGACTGATAATGCACACGTTGCAACCAGCTGTCTCGGCCCAAACTTCGCCGTCTTGCCCCACGATGGCAGCCTGTACGATCTTCCCTGATCGGAGTAAACCGACGTCGAGGATATCTATAGCATAGAGCGCGGAGCGGAGAACAATCAGAGAACCGTGCTGTATGGATTCCGATCCGATCAGTTATCGATGTATTACTTACTCTGCCAGGACATCGACAAGAGTGGCAACAGTGAAACCGATTAAAGTGAATGCGGGTGACGAATGCGCTGGAGGGCGGCTAACGTCGCACTGCCGCGAAACGAATTCCTTCCATTCTAACGCCTACATGGGGCACTGCCTCTTTTACGTCCTCATGTAACGTGGAGCAGAGCATCGAGACATCTCAGTTGATAAACTTTACAATTCGACTTGTCGGTGCGGTGAACGTTGATCAGCTTGCAGATACTGCATCTGCAAAGATGGTATGTAACGTTATCGCTTCACGATTCTACCACAGGACATTTGGGAGCTGTAATTGGAGGATGGCTAGCAAAAAAGGGTCGTTCCTGCACTAAAACCAAGCTGCAGGTATCCCGCCGCACTTTTCTGCAATGCTGAGGCTGGTACGAGTATGCATTTAGATGAGATGCTGCAAGATCTCTGTAGGTAACAATGATTGTGACAGGTAAATGTTCCATAAGGCTGTACGGTGTGAAACTTACACTCACTTGCGGACACCTGGGCAATCCCCAAGTCTCCTTACTTGATCAACACACAAGGTCGGAAACACTGAAAAAAAAAATCTCCACGAAGGAGAAAGAGAATCCAAAAATTGTAATACATGACCAGTCCAAGAATAGTCTGAATCGAACTTCACGCCCGAAAGCGCGAGCCACGAATCGCACTCAAAGATGAGTGTACCCAAAGGAAAAACATGCACCTTCTCGTTTCCATGGAGTATGGTGTCGCCCGAAAGGTTCCACGACTCCGGCCACGAAAGCCATGCTTGTCACGCTGTGCACCGTGAAGGTACCAGCTGTCTTCACCGATGTGTTTAGTGTTTAAGCATGGTTGCAAGTGAAGTAGGCAGTGTAGCGGCGTTTGGTTTGAATGCACGGTTGGGTTAGATGCGCGGTTTGGTCTGGTTGGTTCGGAACTCTTCCGCCACGAATGTGCAGGCGACGACCGCGGACCCGAGAGTTCCAGTGCCATAAATATTTATCCTCTAGATAGAGGCGGACCTATCTTTCATGCTAGTGGAAGACAAGTGTGCGTGAAAAGGCGTCCCATACAAGGAACACGTTGGAGGAAAAAGGTGACGCTCCCAATGGGCACCATCTCTCGTCTGATCCCCACGACAAGTTTCAAAGCCATGACCCTCTGCGCCTCGCCTGCCGATGGAGGGTCTTGGGACAGTGAGGGCCAGCAGCTTTTCTGGTATGCCGCTCAGTTGATTACAACTGGGCCCTGCAAGAGCCGATCGAGGGGGATTATATGCTCAGAGTCTTAGACCTTGGCCCGTTCACGAGATCAGATGGAGAACCATCCTGTGCGAGGTGAACATCGTGGCCTTCGAGCTGGTCAAGTCGAAGGATTAATTAAGCGAGCCCAGGTCAGTCTTAGGCGTGCGTAAGCGCATTTTCCCTCGGACCGGCACTCTTAGATTACCACTGTAGTGGTTATGTAGAACTCGACTTTCAGTTGCTACATAATTTATTAATATTCTGGGGTACCTTGATTGAGACAGGGCATTGCTCACTGACAATCTCGGGAAAGAATAGAATAAAAAATCGACCAGTCAATGATGAAAGGCGCCTCGAAACAGAGAGTAGATAGAGTAGGACAAACAGATGCGAAGGAGAATAATAAAATACGAGATTGGGTTGGATGCTCACTGAAACAAATCGAAACAAGACCGTGACTGCGTTCGAACTTAATAGCAAACAAACCATCGATAAACCATCATTAATCAGATCTGCAAGTACTCGCACACTGAGGTGAGGGGACAGGCTGAAGCACGTGAGATTGTGTGCGATCACCGGATACAAGAGTAGATTGACAGAGCAGGAGAACATGGAATTGTAATATTGCAATACTCTTCAATAACTTGCCATCCGTCTTTGTTGTGACCTTGCAAACGGGAAAAATGCATTAGCTGCTGCACCTCAGCAAAAACGAAACTTACCTCTACGAAACGGGCGTTATGATGGGTTGAAACACAGAAATCCTCCACGAAGGAGGCAAATGCCAAAAATTTATGACCAGTCCGAGAATAGTCTGAATCGAGTTTCACACTCGCACTGGAGCATGCGCCACAAAGTGCACTAAAGGACGAGAGTGCCAAAGGGTGACGTCCACCTTCTCATTCCCCTGGAGCGTGCACACTTGTTGTCACAACGCAAAGGTACACGTACTCTGGCTAGAAAAGCCGTTCTTGCCGTGATGAAAGCGCTTCCAGATCAGACGACACGATCAGCTTAACTCCACTAGCACCCCGATTGGAATTGAAGACCGGCAGGTGACATCTGGCGTCAAGTTCCTGTTGGATGAGGTGGAGAGCGGCACTCATGAGCCTGCGGAGCTGCTCGTCCTACAAGGCGTCCCATGCGGGACACTCGGGGAGATAAAAGATTCGGACGTCGAGGCTATCCCTCGCCCGATCCCCGCGGCACCTTTCAAAGCCATGTCCCTTTGTACCTCGCCTGTTGACAAGGGTCTTGGGTCAACGAGGGACGGCTGCTTTTCTGGTATGCCGCTCAGTTGGTTACAACTGGGCCCTGCGAGAGCCGATCGAGGGGGATTATATGCTCAGACCTTAACCCGCTCACGAGATTGGACGCGAAAGCGTCCTATGCGTGGTGAGCATCGTAGCCTTCGAGCTGGTCAAGAAAAGAGGATACATCGCTGATCGTATCGATTTTTTCCCATCCGCTCACTAATTCACACGGCTATCATAGCCACTTCTTACAAGGTCAATTTCTACCTAACATCTAGCGACATTGCATATGGAAGAGGCTCAGGCCTGCGGGTACGAGCGCGATACATTTAATGAAATAATAGTCGACAATATGGCAATAGAATATCATGCAGTAGTGTGTACCGGAACAGCGCGATGGTGTAACCGCTCAGTACCGTCCCACCCGCCTCTTCTTCCTATCTCTCCCCCTCCCTTCCTGATCACTTTCTTGGTCGTCTGCTTCAGCCTCTGGTTCTTCCTCTGAAGTCGGGGATTGTGAGACCGGTTTGGCAGCTTTTCTGGCGCGTCTTGCCCGTTCAGAGACGTCCGCTTTCGTTAGCTTCGAGGTAGTGCGGCTCCGCGAAGCATCTCTGACGCGCGATTCTTCCCGAACATGACTTCTTGTCCTGGGACGCAAAGGGGTCGAAGCCTCAGAATCTGAGGCTAGATGTGTGCGACTCTGTGAAAGTAACGTGCGAGAAGTAGACTTGGGCTTTGCTGCCGTGGTCCTTGCTTTGGTGGAGACCACGGGCGTGACGTTAGACCCTGAAGTGGGGAGCGAGGCAGTCGTGGAGGTGCTGGGTGGGCGATGGACTCGGGAGATAGGCCGAGATTTTACCCTTGCCTTGGACTTCGGTGGGGGATTGGGCTTATCAACTGTCATGCTTGTATCCTCGTCCGCTTCTCCTGCGCCGCCACTGACTTTCTCTTTGTCCTTGGCTTTCGCAACGCGACCCACTGAACTCTCTGCATCAGCCTCGTTCTCGGAACCAGACGCTTCCTTCAGTGATTTGCGCGGGCGCTTTCGCGCAGAACGAGATATTAAAACAGAAGCTTGTGATCGGGCTGGGGAAGGATTGGATCTGCGCGCCGAGGACGTCCCGACGTTGCGAAACGGCGAAGCATGAGAATCGCGGCGTGGAAGTTGGTCGCGTATCCCACGACAATTCAATTTGAGACACGATGTCAGTTTGTCGTTGTGGATGGTCGAGTCCGCTCTGAATCGAGCGCGTCTGACGTCTGTCTGGTGATAGTCGGACGGATTTGGGTAAATGGGGATAGTGTCACGAAGGGATGAACTCACTGTATGCCTCCCTTCATAGCACCACCCGTCTGGTGGGCCTTCGCTTCCGTCTCCTGAGGCGGTCTGCCCGCAGCAGCCCCATAGAGTTTCGTAGCCACCTCCTGAAACACGCGACACCAGCGCACTCTCGTCGTCATGCGGTACGCGGCATGCCTTGTCTTTCTCTTCGTTTTCTATATCATAGAAGTCCTTGTGACACCGCATACAATGAAGCAAAGGGGGCGGTGCAAGGGTCGAGAAGAAAGTAGTCAGCTTGGTTACCGTGTTCGGGGATGAAGGACGCGGAGTGTTGTCGGGATGCAATCCGAGTGCAGGAGAAGACATGGAGATGGATGGCAGAGGCGGTTGAGGGCGAAGATGTGCAAGGGTGTAAGCATGCAGCGTCTTTGGTGGTATTGTCAACATCAAATCATACAGTGCCTTTGTTTCATTTGGGCCGACAGGGGGAGGGGATGGTGTCACTGGTGGTGGTGGGGCAGGGGAGTGGGCATTATTCCCTCCCTCGGCGATGCTATCTGTCACTAGATCAGAGTCTTTGAGTGTCAAGTCGGTGGTGCTGCCACCCAGCACGGCACGGAGGACAGTTGGGAACCGGAGAGGCGAATGGTGCCGGTGAGCAACCGAGGCGATGGATGGTGTGGGTGTAGGGAGACGAGTGTTCTCGTCGTTTGTCTTGGATTCTGGCGATGCTGAGGCATCGTCCAACGTAGATTTGCGGGTAAAGAGTCCAAATACCATGATAACCTTTGAGAGATAGCTGTAATGATGCGAATGAGAAGAGCCTGTGATATTAAAGAGAGATATGTGGGCTAAAGAGAAGCGAGAGCAAAATGAAGGTATAAATCTTTATATTCGCGAGTGGTGAAATGAAAAGGAAGGCCAAGTGTGCCTCGTGCACATCACGATGGCAAAACACGCTCAAGCCGCGCCAACATCGCACCCGAGGACGAAATTGGCAACACCCAGCGAGGCCAATCACAACGTGTTCGGCGAATGGTACGGAAGATCCCCCAACCTGTCCGGATGTCCCGTCACGCGATAGGAATGACCCACTTAAAACTGCTGTCCACTCAAAGGAGATCGCAAAGTTTCACTGCGTACGCGAAGTTATCGAGAGCTCAAGAAACGTGCCTGTGTGCGCCACGAGGGCCTACTTTCATGATTTGACCTGTGTGAGGCGGCGTATCCATAACCAACGCCACCCGATAACACAGCTACTGATTGCAAATAGGTGATGGTTTACCAACATCCTCAAGCACGAACAGACAATGAGATCACCATGACGGGCACATCCCTGGACACCATCGCAAGCAACTGACAAGGGAAAACTGGAAATACCAGAATATACATCCAGAAGACTGTTCGCAGAGATTCTGAATCGTATACACAATAGGTGCGGCAGGTCGTAGACTCGTAGTTATGGTTGCGGTTGTTTATCAAAGGCTTTGAGTTTCAACATGACCAAATAACACCATAACAACACCGGGGCAATGGTAGAATTACGAGCCTCCATAATAGACATCCCACATAATTAAAGTGCCTCAGGCCGCAAATCAACAGTAGCAGTCATGGCAAGATCGCAAGACAGTTTCACCTTCACGGTTGGGAAGCTCGGTGCGTGGTCCCACCTCAGCGAGACATGCTGCGCTCGATTTTGACTGTGCTCTCTTTGCAGACGCGGGCATGGCGGTATGATGTTTTGCGCCCTATCCGCGCCGCACATTTGCTTACACTCCGGATGCTCAGATACTTCTGGGTGAACGCGCTCATCTCATTGAGTTTCCATCGGTTCTGTTACCACCGGGTATTACGACCGGCTCCATAGTCAATATTGCGGTACACCAAAACATCGCGGAGGAACGGAAGCGTGACCAAGAGTTTTGGGGGCTTCAGCAGGATATCCTGGAGACCTTTGGGCACGCTTCTCCGGAACCGCCTCAGCTCGAAGTGCTGTGCCTTCAGCTTTCATCTGAAACACACTCTCACATGTCTCGCAGGTCCGCAATGTCACGCAGACTTCAGTAACATTGGAGTGGCCCCTTCTGAAACTTGCCACAGCCAAACTGCGCTCTCTTGATATATACAAGAACTCACAGCGGCTCGCCTCGATACCCAATGCCCTGACCAACACCTCCACGAAGCTGTCTGGTCTCTCGGTCGATACCACCTACTCCTTCCAGCTAGTGTTACGCACGACTGCAGGGACTTTCCCCTCTAACCTCATCCGCCTTCGTACCCACACCATCGCAGACACGAGCGGTATATCGGTATGTTTCGGGACCATAGCTGACGAGGCGCTCTTGCAGGACGCCAAGGCTGCGCTAAGAGAGATGAGGGCGAAGTGGAGCGACAAGATCCAGATCGATACCACTCATTTCGTGTGCACGACGCCGGCTATGACTCCTACAGGTGCCAATGCTAGCGGTGGCAATGTTTCTGGCGGACCGGGAGTCGAGTATCAGCGAGCCCTTCAGCTCAGCATTCCAGTCGTCCAGCCACAATGGATATTAGCATGTTTGGTGGAAAAGAAGTGAGTGACCTATTAGCAACATGCGTGCTCGCACCTGACCCGCTTGACGTCAACAGAATGGTCCCCATCGCTGGGTTTTACCTTGGGGTCACTCCTCCCTCGATTTATCACGCTCAACGGCCACAATCGATGTCCCAGGCCTCTCTACCTTCTGCCAATGGTACCAATGCACACAAGACCGCACAGAATCGAGCTTCGATGCCCACTGTGCCGCGTACCACCGCTGGAAGTCCCCCAGCAACCATCAAAAAGCCCTTCGAGCCCACTCCCGAAGAGGAATCAGACGAAGAGACAAAGGCGGAGAGAGCCGTACCGAAGAAGTCAATCCCCGGGACAGAAACACGGCATAAAAGCAATGGCACGATGGATCGCAACTTCCGATTCCCACCGGCGTCTCAATCTCCACCTGTCCCGCCCGTTCCGCAAACACCCCCGGCGACTTCCCCGCCTTCGTCGCCACCCGTTGCCTCTAAGTCGACCGCTCGTTCAGCCGCTGTCGCGCCGGACATCGAACATGGAACCGCGGTGAAAATTATTACGCCATCAAGCGTTGAAGTACCTCCTCCGCCACCGGTCGAGAAGGAGAATGGAAGGGTCGTTGCAGAGGATGATGCCGAGGAGGAGGTGGGGGACACGGTGGAGATTGACTTGCGATGATGGGCGTGACGTCGATTATGGTGGCATGTTCTTCAATTCCGTACTATAACTACCGTACAGATTCTCAGCACGATGGACGGTACATTAGAGATATGTTATTCTTTTTTTTGTGAGTAAGATGTTAGGGTTGTCACTGTCTTGGTCTGTCCACAGCCACATGTCATAATGTCACGTGCAAATGTGAAGTAGCCTCGAGCCGGCCAACTTCTGCTGTACTCAGCTCTTGACAAAGGCGATAACGTTGTAAAAGACTCGGAATCACTGCGCAAACGCATACAGGGACTACGCGATGTCAAAGAGACGGGTCACGTACTACTATGACGGTACGTCTACCAGCGATCCTCCTTTGCACTTTATCCGAACGGACCACTGGTAGGGGACATCGGCTCGTACACATATGGCCTCGGTCATCCCATGAAACCCCATCGGATGCGTGTTACACACGACTTGGTCGCTGCGTACGGTATGCTGGATAAGATGCAAGTCCTGGTACGTCCACGCGCCCGCTCCCACTTTCCCGCGTACTCACGCGTTTTCGCCATGGCAGCGCCCCAAGCGCGCGAGTCCAGAATCGATGACCGCTTTCCACACCGACGAGTACATTCATTTCCTGAATCGGGTGACGCCAGAGACGGCAGAGGAGTTCACGTACCATGGCACGCGATGTAAGTGACCGATCTGATACTTCCACGTTCTTTCTCTGATCGTTCCTACAGTCCTCATGGGCGAGGACAATCCTGCATTCGAAGGTGTATTTGAATTCTGTTCTATATCAGCTGGAGGGTCGATAGGTAGGCGCATGCAGAAGTTCGTCCTATATTTAGCCTTATACTCATGTGCCTCCAAAGCTGCGGCCCAACGTATTGCCTCTGGAGCGGCTGATATTGCCATTAACTGGGCTGGTGGTTTGCATCACGCCAAAAAGCGCGAAGCCTCAGGGTTCTGCTACATCAATGACATCGTACTCGGCATACTGGAGCTACTGCGGTCCTATCCACGTGTGTTGTATGTTGACATCGACTGCCATCACGGAGATGGCGTTGAGGAGGCGTTTTATACGACGGATAGGGTGATGACGTGCTCCTTTCACAAGTTTGGGGA
Organism: Boletus sensibilis; assembly: GCA_038092655.1. NCBI lineage: Eukaryota > Fungi > Basidiomycota > Agaricomycetes > Boletales > Boletaceae > Boletus > Boletus sensibilis. The sequence goes on along the minus strand of JBBPQU010000359.1, from coordinate 2,706 downwards.
ATATTTCCCTGGGACCGGGACCCAGGAGGACAAGGGGATGGGTAAAGGGAAGCATTACACCGTCAATGTCCCACTCAAGGATGGGATTACCGACGAAGCGTTCAAGACGGTGTTTGAACCAGTGCGTTTACATGTGGTTATGAACTATATCGTGTCTCACGCTGACATACAGGTCGTATCTAAAATCATGGATGTCTACCGTCCAAGTGCTGTCGTGTTGCAGTGTGGTGCAGATTCGTTGGCCGGGGACAAATTGGGCTGTTTCAACATCACCATGAATGGTCACGCGCACGCTGTCCAGTTTCTTCGATCGTTCAACGTCCCATTCATTCTCCTCGGCGGAGGAGGATACACAGTCAAAAATGTCGCTCGAACATGGACGTACGAGACCGCGTGCGCTCTCGGTGTAGAGAAGGACATCGACCTGAACCTACCCTGGAACGAATACTTTGAATGGTTCGGTCCACGCTACCGCCTCGAAGTTCCCGAGAATAACATGGACGATTTGAACATCAAGGATGGGTCACTAGACAAAGTGAGATTTAATGCGTTACATCAGCTTACGCAGTTGCCCTGTGCTCCGTCGGTTGCCATGCATGATGTTCCACGGGAAAGTGTCGGCAAGCATCTGGGTTTGGAAGTGGAGGAGGACCGGGAAGACGGTGTGATGGATGATTTGGACCGCCGATTAGCTCGTAAGCAGGCATTCTCTTACATCCTTCTGCCTGCGGTAGAAATGAGGAATGCATCCAGAGCATGCGCGATATCTGTACAAACTACAGGAAGCCACTGCAGGATCAGAAGAGTCCGACGACGACAGATATGACTCTGATGGGTCGTCCTACCGCCGGAGTAGAAAGCGGATGAGTATCATGACAAATCGATATATCGACGTAGACGCTGGGAAGAGTGTCCCTCGTAGACGGTTCTTCAAGAGCGCAGCAAAGTGGGACGACACGTACGGGCGAGTTCGGCTAGAGAAGGAGTCAATGCTCGATCCGGGGATAAGTGGGGTGCGGACGGGTGGGCTGGCGGTGCTCATGGAGGCGGGCGGGAGGAGCAGACATGCCAGGGACGATGAGGATTGGGAGGATGGTGCCTCCGTATAGTGTGCACCGTGATTTTGAATTTCTGCTGTATACCCTCATTGACGACTTGCATGTATCTCTAGTTGTTGCTTCGAAGACCCTAGATTGTGCTGAAACTCTAGACTTAGACATGCAAACCATATTGCCCATTTGTTGGTGATTGCTCATTGGCGAATTACCCAAAAAGGCTATTTTCGAGTTGATTGCGCCGCTTCGACTTTTTTTGTGGGTCCACGCCGGGTCCACGTGCAATCGTCCAGTTGGATTGCTTCTTCACGGTCGCGATGAGCGTCGGGTATATATCAGGGCCTCTGATACCCTCGCACCCCACAACGAGCACTTCCCCACCCGCGAACGCCCTCACTCACCAGCTCAGCCCTCCGTCTTCTTTCCGCTATGGAGATTTCCACTTTCACTGTCCACGGCAACTGGCGCCGCGTTTCGTCTGCAGACATTGATCTCGAGGCTCAAACCATCACTGGCACACACACCCCTTTCACGTTCCCAATTGCGCCAGAGCCGGCCAGAGCTGCTCCCTCTCCCACTCGCACACCCCAGGCTGTTACCACCACCGACGCCATCGACGACTTCTTTGGCGTAACTCGTCCGCGTGCTACGCGCGAGAGCCAACATGATTCACATCCATCCCTTGGTGATATTCCACCACCGCCTTACGCAGATGCCGAGCTCCCTGCTTACTCGGCAGATCCCAACACCGAGCCTGTCACGCTCGCGATGCATCTCTTCAAATTCGGATTCTGTACGTATCCATTCTCGTCTCGCGTCGGCGGCGTTCAGATGTCTGACCCCGTCCTGTCTTTTCTTCTCGCAGTGTTCCCCCCGTTTTGGATCCTCGGCGCAATCATCTTGATGTCCCCACTCACCGCCCCCGCGGATTTTGAGTCCTCAAAGTCGGGGACGGAACGCCAGCAGCTGGTACAGATCATACGCGACGCAGAACTGAGATGGGCCAAGCGTTGTGCGTGTGCACTTCTCGCGTTGCTCGTACTCGCAGGCGTCGTCGCAGCTATCACCCTCGCTGTGTTGTACTCGTGAGCGCTGCTCTGAGTCACTCACAACCCACCACTTTTTCTACTCACATACCAAAACTTTCGTTGTATTTGTTCCTTTTCTATCATCTTTTGGTACCACGAAAAACCGGTCCAGAACAGGGAAGGGGTGAAGCATGTGTGACCAACGACCCTATTGTACTTAATATTATAGCTATCTTATGACACTTGATGAAGCATTTTGAAAGGTTCCCTCGGATACACTCTGTCAAAAACGCACACATATTTCTACATGCTCCCCAGGGAGCCACGATGGAAGTAAAAAAAGTCAAAAGTATCCTGAGATTCAATAACAACAAGCATCTGATGATGATGAACGTTGCCAAGTTTGCCAAGACGCTTGCACAGTAATTCCACTGGTCTTCGAACACTCGGCATTCCTAACGGGAGGGTGAAGAGTGGGGGATGACGCACACGCGTCTGAACAATCCTCTGATGCAGAGTTCACGTGCTTTTTCAATCGTGATCCAGAGGTTCAGTTCGACGAGACGACGCTCCCAAAGATCGAGTGCTGTATCATATGCTGTGATATCTTCTGTGCGGATTGC